>JBBPUO010000113.1:15168-26014 GCA_038094755.1 Caloboletus firmus | reverse complement strand
GTGCGTGCAGATACGCAAGCGAATGTATTATGCCGTCAGAGCGCAAACGAGATACATGGATACCTAGAGGAAGAAATACCTGATCTTTGGCATCTCCTGTCTTCGACTTGATTTATAGCGGAGGACGCTGTTTTCGAGAGTCACACCTGCGAAACGGCAGGTAAAGTACGCGTTCCAGCAGTGTGAACAGTGCAAGGTGGGTACTCATCGATTATGGACCTGGCGCAAAGTTCAAGTTGGGAACGACGACCCTTGGAGCTACCAAGTTATTCCGATCGCCTTCCGAGACCGCCTGTGCCGTCCCGAGAAGGTCGCGGGTAGCGATTCTGAAAATCTGGGAGAATCGATCGCCCAAGTCCGACGGGGGGGTTTCTCGAGAATCTTGTATGATGGCCGCCATGTTCGGCGCGGCGGACGCTGCGAGTCCCTCGTTCGGTCAACTTGTCCAGTTTTGACGTTCAGGGCTGTGGTCTAACCACCATCGACGAGCCTGAGGGCCCAGGAGAATGTATATCCGGGTCCAATCGTTCGAATCGGATCCCGATGCCAGTCGGGCGTACTCCAGGGCTTGACCTGAGTTGTCGGGGATTTACTTGCAATATGTCAGTCAACGAGAAACGCGGCACAACGCGTGTTGAACTACAGGGAACACCTGCAGTTCAGCAAAGATGAACATTAATGTGCGAACCTGACGTCGGCTTGCGAGATTTACAGAATTCCCTCTCGCAAATACATCAATCAATTGAAGGTGCAGTGGCGTCTAGTCGAATCACATTCCTGAGCTGCTTTGATCCTGCCCCTAGTCCTTGCTCTCTGTCTCGCTTCCTTCGCCACGGCGTTCTTGCATTCCTCCACCTTGAGTATCCCCACCACCTTTCTCGCAGCCTCCACATCATTACAGGAATAAAATGCCTTGATGAACATTTTGAACAATGGCCTCGAATGTTTCTCAAATGAAACAAAGGATGAGAGCTTTGAAAAGCCAGACGAACCCAAAAACCGTGTCTGTCGTGTGCCGAATGGCGGATGCAGGGGCGAGTAATCCGCAGCAGGATACCCACCCCTAACCAGTTGATCAAACAATTCGCGAAGCCGTGGAGAATCGAATGCTGACCGCCAGTTGATCATAACTTTGACCAATATGTTGGCCGTCACCCTGTCGGGTCGAAAACCGTGGTTCTTGACAAGGGTTTCCAACAGTACGAGGACTTTGCGGACACGTCTCCCATTACGTGGCGTGTGTTGACAAGATACCCCGTGGAGAAGAATGTTTCCCAATGCAGTACAGCGCGTGGAGGGAATCGTAGCTGCTGCGCGAGCAAAAATATGTTTGGCGCCAAGAAGCCGTCCTGATTTCAGAAGCTCCTGAAGCGAACATTCAAGTAGAGGCCCTGCATAGGGACAATGACGCAGACGAGAAGACAGTCTAAGCGATGTTGGGCCGCGGAGAGGGATGATTCGTTTAAATATCCGGAATGCCTTGGTTTGCTTAGCGGTTCGGCCTGCGAGGATGCACAGAGATCGAGCAATTTTAGGATGTACGGCTGTGATAACATCAAGGAGCCTGCCAGCAGTGACAAATTGCCTGTGCCGTAGTAGCATACGGCAATAACGGACAAAGAATCGTGACTGAAAAAAGCTGGGCAACCTTCTGAAGATAGAAAGCACCACAGGGAATAGCTGACTGCCTCTGCCGTGCTGGGCTAAAAGAACAAACAGCTGTTCAAGATGCCCTCGAAAGTGTTCAGAGGGGACATGTGAATGGTACAAGGCTGTAAGTTCATCGGCGACGGCAACAAAGACACCCTGGGAGTGACGAGTTCGTGGGTTCTCCCTAAGACTACGCGCGATCGTAGAGATGAGAATCCCTCTTTTTTCCAGAGAAAATCGACCATCGTTGAGGAGGATAGCTTGGCGGAGCGCCCCACGTTGAGCAAGGGACATGGCAAGGGTATGAGTTACTCCCAGATCAGGATCCATGCCCTTCCTTTGTGCGACGGTGTAGAGCGTGTAGGCGAGGGGCGCATCTATGCGTGCGAGAGCTTCCATGGCGGAGGCGAGGACTTGGTGCTGCTGCTTCAAGTCTGAAGTAAAATCCTCTAACGCTGAGAACACCACATCCGGGAGCGGGCCCTGGACACGCACTGCCGCTGCAATGTATTGAGCAGCAAAGAGTATTTGCTCTGATGTTCGGGGACCTTCCAAACTGTTTTCCGCGCGAAAAGAATCTTGACAACAGTGGAACAATGTCGCATCTGCTAAAACGCTTGCTGTACTGAGGAAGGATGTGACAACTGCACGTGCGAGATCTCGGGACACCGGGCATGATTTCACAATCGTCAACCACAGCTGGTACAAACAACGTGTTGTTTCCGCGACATTCTTTGTAGGGGTGAATGGCATTGCGGGCGCCGAGAGCAGTTCTTGTGATATTTTTTCTACGCTGGCAAGGCCAAAAATTACCTGCCAACAAGAAATCATTTGAGGCATTGCATGATCGCTGGTCCAATAGCTTCCGTTAAAGTGCGGCATCTCATGGGAGTTGAAAATGGAGAACGAGATCAACGAACTCCAACGTAGAGGAAGCGCATACGCCGAGGAGAAAACGGAGAAAAGGTGACCGAACGAATTCGTTGATTTGTCGTTGGGAAGGTGACCAGCGAAGCCGAACAAGGAGGCAGAAAGGGAGCGAGCCATTGCTGTCACGTCCAGCATGCAACCATCCAAAGCTATGTCAGATAGGCGGTCGGAGGAGGTTCCATCGGCTCCCTGACAAGCTCGACTCCAAAGTGCGGCAAGGATGCTCTCTTGTGATCGGGTCGACAAAACCCCCCCGTGTTGGATAACCAAGCGGTAAAGTAAATGTTGTAGCCGCGGGTGACACACACGGTGGGTCCGTAGAAGGAAAGAAAGATCACAAGCAGCAAAATCAAGAAGACGGGGATCTTGAATAGCTAGGAGGGCCTCAAGATAATAAGCGTGTACCTCGGGGCGACGGGAATGACGACGAATGATGTGATAGTGTGTACGCGCACGCAGAATAGCGCTGTAAGCAGCGCCCGAAAGAGCTATAGAGTTTGCGTGCAGTGTTCGAGATAATCAAGGAAAGGGAAACTTACGTTCCAAAGGCTTGGCTTGGATCGTCGCAAGTTCAGCACACATCAGCCAGAACCGATCAGAATCCTGCAGAGGCATTCCCCTTTCCAGCTTGTATTTCCCCACTTTCAAGACGAAAGCCCAGTGGGTCCTGTGCGTAGACATCCCGAAAAGCCGAGATGCCAGAGGGACTCTATATACAACAGATATGCAAGGATCAATGGATAACGATCCAAACAAAGCTATTAGAAGGGTGAGCATCTTGGAATCCAACATGCTAAGCTGGTTCCGTGACTCCGTGCGATAGTAAAGCGAGCGAATAGTGGTCGGTGAATAAATAAGAGGGTTGTTTGATGCAACGTTTGTTGAGGACAGAAACCACGTCAGGGTATCGATAGCAGAGTGGCTGGTTCGAAAGCATACGGCTCTCCCAAGGCGGCGCTCTTCCGAGGGGCCCGTAGAGGACGTGAAGGCTAAAGGCAAAGCATCTCGAGGGCCAGGAGGGTGGGATTCTGCAGATGATGAAAAGACGACCGAGGTATCCAATTCCTTGACCAAGTCTGCTACAGGAACTGTCGTGTCAGTATATGCGCGACCGAATCGGGACCTCGACAGTCGTAACGTCTGGGGGCTAAAATGCATGGACAACCTGGAGTATGGCTAAGTTTAAACAGGAAACTATAGACACAGTGTGACACTCGCCTTGGATTACTGTCATGACCGCCGCGAAGGGCTCGGACGGTCGACAGACGCCATCGCAACATTCCATTTCATCAACAGAACCAAGTCACAGTCGAAGCGAGGTGTGAACTTCAACAACTTGGAAAACAGAGAGTCACGTGTTAGACACAACATCACCAAATATAAACACAGCCATCGGCGCAGTCCGTCGGAAATCCAACTTTATTCAAGAACTTGCACGGCAATTCCCGGCTGTCATCGATTGCCAAACCTTGTAATCGAGTAAACACCTTTGCATCCCTAACCAGTCGCCTTGAAAAATCCGTTGGCACTGCTGGTATATGTTCAGTGGCTTTATAGAATGTTATTCTGCTCACTTGTCTCCACAGAGGTCAATCGGGAGGCACTAGTTATCCGCTCAAAATCACCTGTACCGAATATGTGAGTCCTGCGCACATAATCACTGTCACTTTATCCTCAGTAGCATGTCCAGTAACTACACATCACGATGGGTGCCACGCGCGTACAAAAGGAAATTTACTTCACCAAGTTGAAGGACCTCATCGCCAAATATCGTGCGTGTCATAATATCACCCACCCAGGAGTTTACCAATTGCAGCCATTCAGCTTCTATCTTCTTGGTCAATGTCGACAATGTCGGCTCGAACCAGATGCACCAGATCCGTACCGCCCTCCGTGGAAAGGGCATCGTCTTGATGGGTAAGAATACAATGGTCCGCCGCGCCCTCCGTTCCATCCTCTCCGAGTACCCTCAGTTCGAGAGGCTCCTCCCACATGTCAAGGGAAACATCGGCTTCGTGTTCACCTCTTCAGAGCTCAAGGAAATCCGCGATATTATCATTGCCAACAAGGTTGCGGCCCCTGCCCGTGCGGGTGCCTTTGCCCCCAAGAATGTCATCGTCCCTGCTGGTAACACCGGTATGGAACCTGGAAAGACATCCTTCTTCCAGGCTCTCGGTATTCCCACAAAGATTGCCCGTGGTACCATCGAAATCGTGTCAGATGTTCAAGTCGTCACTGCTGGTAGCCGTGTCGGGCCATCCGAGGCTACCCTCTTGAACATGCTGAATATCTCTCCCTTCACCTATGGCATGACCGTGGTTCAGATTTTTGACTCTGGGAATGTCTTTGCTCCCTCGGTCCTTGATATCGACGAAAAGGAACTTATCGACCGATTCTTGTCCGGAGTCAAGTCAATTGCTTGCATTTCACTCGCCCTCCAGTACCCGACGATTGTCTCCGTCCTCCACTCTCTTGTCAACTCGTACAAGAACCTTATTGCCATTTCCCTGGCTACCGAATATTCTTTCGAAGGCTCTGAAAAGGTTGGTTTCGCATTATTTGCCGACTATTTGTGATGTGTTCGACATTCTATCACACTGAAAATGCTGATCTTTACGATGCATATTCCCATTTTGTTGCTGAATTTTACCCATCTCGAATGAACTACGCTTTCTAACCCTCGTTACTTAGGCTAAAGCGTTCTTGGAAAACCCTGAGGCATTCGCTGCTGCCGTCCCTGTTGCTGCAGAGTCCGCTGCCCCGGCCGCTGCTGAGGAGTCCAAGGCTGAAGAGAAGGCCGAGGAGAAGGAAGAATCTGATGATGACATGGTAAGCCAATTCGACCACGCACCGCAGACTGTGACTGAGTGATTGTGCAGGGCTTCGGTCTCTTCGATTGATGTGGCATGACACGTACTATGCACCATCCCCGCTGTGCGCTATATGTAATGCAGAATTATGAAAAACATTGTGCATCCGGGATTTGTCTGATTGATGTTTGAGGACATGCACAAGCTGGTCTGCTCTAAATTCCTTTTTTGTCGAATAAATTAAACAAACACAATGGATTTTTGAGATATCTCAATATAGTTTAAACGTAATGTAGTGGTAATTTCAATCTCAGACTGGGTTTTTGAACTCAGGCTCGGTCCTATACCACGATAAGCGGACTACCTGCGAATGGGGTATCTCTGAACAGAGGATTGGCTTTTACTGATACATTAATGGATTCCTGGATTCCTAGTGGTGCTAAACGGGCAATAATGGGGTGGGATGCACGGAGCGCCCACTTGTCCGATGGCTGGCCGCACTTGGTCCAAGTGATATGGGCAATAAGTATTGCCCCATCTAAGAAACCACCTTCAAGAGATACCTCGGCTCAAACCTTTGGACTCTTCAACGCCTATGTACTACTAAGTCTTGTTGGACCAACCCTCTGTGAGACCGATAAGCTTGAGCGTTTCAACTGTGGCCCACGTGCCCGCAGTAGCTCCGGTATACGGAGTCTACGGACCCAAACATCTTTACTTCCTCTGTTCCAGTCAGATCCGATAATCTGCCTTATCCGGTTCTTCTGCATGATTTGTGTAGGCTCTTGCTCTAACTTGTGGCTCTTATAATCCCGGGGCCGTCCTGCCATGCCATCTTTAACACTCTTCACTCACCTATCTTCCAACAAGTTCGTCGACATGCACTTCAGTCAAGGAAATCATCTCATCGTCGTTTCCAATCGGCTTCCAATTACAATTACCAAGGATGCTTCAGGCGAATACCACTTCAAGATGTCCTCGGGTGGACTTGTGTCCGCCCTCTCCGGTTTCAAGAAGTCATTGAACTTTACATGGATCGGTTGGCCGGGATTCTTCATCCCTCCAAAGGATCGTCAATATGTCGACAAGCGGCTCATGGAGGAATACTCTTGCCACGCTGTCTACCTCGACGACGACGTTGCTGACCGCCACTACAATGGTTTCTCCAACTCCATCTTATGGCCACTCTTCCACTATCACCCCGGCGAGATGAATTTCGACGAAGAAAACTGGACGGCCTATCGCCAAGCCAACTTGCAGTTCGCCGAGGTAGTCCGTTCACGGATCACTCCCGGGGCAATGGTGTGGGTGCAGGACTATCACCTCATGCTCCTTCCCATGATTCTCCGAGGACTTGTCGACGGTTCCGCGAGCAGAGACTGGCAGAAGCGAGAACTGTCCAAGATTACGGAAGGGTTCGAGGAAAGCCTCTCCGCCAACACGGAAAAGATTCCCGGCGTCAAAATTGGTTTCTTCTTGCACACCCCTTTCCCAAGTAGTGAGATTTATAGGTGCGTGTCTGGTCCGGTACCCGATCCGAGCGTTACTGACAAGCGCTTAGGATCCTTCCCGTTCGCCGCGAAATCCTCCTCGGTATACTCTTTTGCGACCTCATTGGGTTCCATACATATGACTATGCACGTCATTTCTTATCTTCATGTACGCGCATCCTCGGCTTGCCGACAATGCCCAATGGTGTTGAATTTGAGGGGCGCTTGGCACACGTTGGCACATTCCCTATCGGCATTGAACCTGGCTCCTTTATTGAGGTAAGGGTGTATACACGTCGTGTTGGATTTCTCACTGAACAAGAACCGAAATAGAACTTAAAGAAAGAATCAGTAAAGTCGCGTATCGCTCAGTTGGAGCAGCGATTTGCGGGTGTGAAGCTTATCGTCGGCGTTGACCGCCTCGACTACATCAAGGGTGTCCCCCAAAAGTTGCACGCGCTCGAGCTTTTCCTTACACAGCATCCGGAGTGGATCGGAAAGGTGAGCATTCACATGCCACGGAACGTGCATGAGATTGACATTTCTGAAGGTGGTGTTGGTACAACTCGCCGTTCCTTCCCGTCAAGACGTCGAGGAATATCAGAACTTGCGGTCGACGGTGAACGAATTGGTTGGACGCATTAACGGTCGTTTTGGGACAGTGGAGTTTATGCCCATCCACTTCATGCATAAGAGCCTGCCGTTTGACGAACTTTGCGCCCTCTACGCTATCAGTGACGTCTGTCTTGTCTCCTCCACCAGAGATGGAATGAACCTCGTAAGGGTGCATATCTTCGTTGCGACGTCCGCTGACGTCCACACTGCATTAGGTGTCGTACGAATATATTGCGTGTCAACAAGCTCGTCAGGGTGTCATGATCATCTCCGAGTTCGCGGGAGCTGCTCAGAGTCTCAACGGGTCCATTCTTGTCAACCCGTGGGACTCGCAACAAGTCGCGAACGCTATTCATGAGGCTGTCACAATGGACGCTGAGACACGTGCTGAGAATCATCGCAAGCTGTTCAAATATGTCAACAAGTACTCCGCGGCTTTCTGGGGATCCAGCTTTATCAAGGAAATGAGCCGAGTGAAACAAGACGTAGACAAAGAAGGTCAGGCAAGATTGACTCAAAGAGCCGATGAGGAGCCAGGAAGCGACGTGGTGAATGGGCATGTACCTACCCCGCAGGTGGTAAGCCCCGCACCATGAAGCTTCAGAGAAGGTATGACTTCGTATATTTAGGTATTAACGCAGGCGATGGTTTTACATACACCCCTCCGTTCGTCCAGTATATCTATTCGCTGGCTTTTCTATATGATTATTCCTTTTTTGCGCAAGTTCTCATGACGAGCCGACTTTCTAGAACATATAGACGGATTACGCATTTTCTGGGTCACTTTTCATCTAGAATTTCTTCTAGCCACCATGTGTAGACAACGTGCTGACAATTGGAATCACTTGCAGGGGTTGCAAAAGATCTGCACGAGTCTTGCGTGGGGAGTGTAATGGAAGTACAATTTGCTCGAGTCGCGTTGCGGTGGGTCACGCTTGTGGGGGCACTCAGGGAGCGACATTGTGGCATCCTGATACCTTCATGAAGTGCCCCACTCGAGTGCATCGCGGAAGCTTTGATCAGCCGTACTACCCGTAGCGAGTTTCCCATCAGGGTGCGCGGGCTAGGAGTTGAAACGCTGACTGTCATTAGTGCTTCCATAGCGATCTCCACAAGCTCGACTGCTTTCTCAACGAGTCGGTTTCCTGGTGATCGAATTGATCCATATCCCCTTCCCTGAGAACGTCTCCCAGGGAGATGACGTGCCAAAGCCTCCGCCCGCACACCACGTTGTTACTGGCCAAGACAAAACGTTTTCTATGTAATCTAACAGGAACATAGGTCCATTTTTGTCGGCTCCCTTCAAAACCGGTTCGGTTCGGACCGTCCATTGGGACCAACCGCTTTCGCGGCGTATCCCCGCCGGTTCCGTGTGGAAGGCTTCCAAATGGAACGTCCAAGAAGTGGCGGCATGGCGGCCTTCTGGTCGTTGAAACCATTTTTTTTTCTCTCCTCCGAGCTTGGTGCGTTCTCCACTTCTCGGCCATCCAATCATTAATCTGTACGCCGACCTCGCCGCAGCCGTGCCCTGTTTTCAGCTCCGGTCATTGTTCGGGCTGAAGGCTCACTGCAATGCGCAAGCCACTTTGCTGCAGCAACAAGTGTCCTTTGTAATTGGGTCCCTTGTTCGTGGAGTGGTGTGCTTCCACTCGAAAAACGAATTCATGCACGTTGGACGCCGACGCAGGTCCATGTTTCCGCGCGATCAGTTTCACAAAAAAAAAAAAAACCAATGGACGTTCTTGGAGAGAGCAGCACCTCACCTCACAACTCAATAGACCATTCATCGATCGCCGTTGAGGGCAGTGTACGCTTGGTGGGCACGTCGTCCACAATAATGTGATGGTTGGATCAACCATCGAATAGGTTGTATCGCATACGATCACCTCAAAGCTGCCACCGAGTCATGGGATGCGTGTACGGCGTGTGTGTGTGCGGCGTCCAAACCCTCGGTGTCACACATTTGGATGACGCGACGACCGCGTGTACAGTCAGGCTTTTTAACGTTGAGCGGCGCGCCCTCGTTGGCCCTTCAAGATCCGCTTTGATGGGATGTACACGCATGGTTGGCACCGAGTACTTGTAGGTAGCAGGACACGAGTGTTGGTTTCGTTGACAGCGCCACCTGTGGGACGGTATACACGTTCATCGTGCGTTTTTGGCATTGTGCATTCCGACGGTGAGCAAAAAATGCGGTGCCCCTTCATCAGCTACGATTATACAGATCTGTCTTGCCACACTTTCCCATACATGGGGTCGGTCGTGATAGGAAAAGCGATATATTCCAGTGGACACTACCGTTGACTCGTATAGTAATGACTAGAGGAGTGTCCTGGAAGTATGTGCGATTATAGAATTTGTTGTTTCCCCGTCACGTCCAAAAAACGAGAATTCACTTACCCACAGAGAAAAATGATCCTATCAGCAAGTCATAGCCTCGACTGATGGTGTATCACCATGGGCATACAAGTTTTCTTTTGTTGGTAGCGGAGGTGCTCCCTGGTGTGAAACATGGCGTACTTGGACTGCCAAAACCTCACAGTCGTGTATCATTGCTGTATTGAGGTCCCCCTCTTAGACTAAGGAAGGACGGAATTGTTTCGCTTGGATCTGCTCGATAGGGCAAGCCTAACAGTTGAGTCTCCGTAACCCTAGATTAGGAATCCTCTTGAATAGGTCTATGGGGTTCCATGCTGAGCCCTTTACCTCCAAGGTGAGAGATATGGGTTTTAGGAGTCTTCTTGCCAAGGCGCCGTCCAATGGAGTTGACGAATGTTCGAGCGGTCTGTGATTTTTGGCAGGCCGATACGAGTCGAAGCTTGAAGTGTGGAAAGACTTATTTCCGCCGCGATAAAGACGAGTCACTATATATCTGGAACAAGGGCCTAGAAATGTTCCACAATTTGCCAAGCGATTGTTTGGTTCTGTCGACACAATTATAAGCTTTATGTAGTTTTGAAGACTCATCTTGGAATGTTCTACGTGGAATAGCGGGCTGTGTGGATTACTGGACTTGCCCTTTTTGGCAGGCCGAGTGCAATCTGATGACGCCAAAAGCGCCGAGGCCGCATCCTCAGGCTATGGCAAGAGAAATATTTTATAATTGGCAACATAACTCGAGCCAGTTCTTTGGCTGGCTTACATACCCTTTGAACTGGTTGGGAAGAGGGCGCATTAATGAAGGACAATGACACAGGTACAACCATTAGAGGGAATAGTTGACGTGGCTAATAATGACCAAAACACGCCTTGTAAGCGTGAATTCGGAGCCTAACCAAATGAGCGAACACGTTTAATTGCAAGGGGAGAGATATTGATCGATGTGAACCATCCCCTCAATTGATGCGAAAG
>JBBPUO010000112.1:28694-47479 GCA_038094755.1 Caloboletus firmus | reverse complement strand
CTCAATACCCCACTGACTTGAACCTTGTAGCCAACCACGTGCTGCTCGCATTGAAAAAGTGCGTCGACCCGCTTAGGTAGGCGGTGCCTAGTGTATGTAACGTGAACTCCGTTCAGTGGCTCCAGGCTAAGTACACCGTTTTTACCGCAGAAACGTTTCACAGAAAGATGGCAAGTGGCATCCCTATTGAAAATAACCCTGCATAACGAAGCCTGTTGTAGTAGTTCATCTGGGTTCGCGACAACGTAACGGCGCAACATACCGTGAGAGACCCGGGTCCAAGTATCAAGGGTCCGCCGTACATAAATGCCTTTTACACAAGAGTTAAACTTTGTTCTCCTCCCCTCAATTGTCCGGGTTTGGTAATGTGGAGCCCTGGCGGGGACTATCGTTTGACCGTTACTGACTTGGCGAAACTTTGATCGTCGACAAGTCCAAGGGGAACTTTGTGTGTCGAGTTCCGCGTGGCGTTTTCTGTGGACAACTCACTGCGAGGGGTGAGGGCTATGTCATCTAGTAGTGTGTACCCACTCCTTACCTAGTGCTAGTAAAACGGGTTCTCTGAAAAAAACAAAGAAGTGCGCGGCCGCGAGTCCCGGATGCGCGTAGAGTCCTTAGTGGAGGTTTCTCACAAACGCAACATCCACTAGTTCCTTAGAAAAGACAGGAGTTGAGCGGTGGGCCGCCGATCCCGAAGATCGCCTAAAGGTTTTAGAGGCTTCTCAAAGAAAAAGAAGAAAAAACGCAACAGCTGAACGTTATTCACCCTGACAGTGAGAGTCTGAAAGTGACCAAGTTCAATTGGCCAGCCTTGGGCGTCGTTCGGATGGCTGTTAAATTTTCAGCCAGAGTTACCAAAGAATCTTTCAACTCTCAACAACCTCCATGAATATGCCGACACGCTCTTCCTTGCAGAAAAACCATTTTTGACCGCTTTAGCTATGCTTTTGTTATTTGAACATGTAATGAGTTCAGTAGACGTGACATACCATGACAGTTTGTGACAATTCGTGACGGCCGAATTGTGCGGGTCGACCACGGAATCGGATTGTATAGGAGGCTAAGGCGATACAGACTGCCACAGCTTGTGTTCGGAGCCACAGGAGACCATACTCAAATGGAGTTACGCCGCTGTGTGGTCCTTCCCCTTACTAGTACTGTTTGGGAGGCATTCGAATCGCCGCGTTCATGGAAGGTATAAGAGATTCGGACCTCCGTAAAAAAAATCCGAGTTCTTTCAAGCTCCCGTGGATTCGTATGGACGCCCTGGACTCAGTCGTTGACGCGGTTTTTGCGTACAAATCTTTGTTCTCGGTCGTCGTTGCAGGCATCTCTGTCCATGCCCTCGTCACCTATCTCCGTAGCCCATTTCGGAAACTACCCCCTGGACCAAAGGGCCTTCCATTACTCGGAAATATCCTCCAAATCACCAACAACCAATGGACGACATTCACAGACCTGCAAAAAGAATTTGGTATTGCCCCTTTTACTTTTCTATATTATCTTTGTCGCGTTCTAACCAGTAACCACTGAGGAAACCAGGCGATATCATCTACCTTAACGTAGCTAACAATCACATGGTGGTCATCAGCTCTCAAAAGATTGCAACGGACCTCCTCGTTCGCCGCGCAGACAACTACTCCGATAGGCCACGAAACATCGTGGCTTCGGATATCATGACTGGCGGCCTCATGGTCGTGTTCGCTCGCTATAATGACATGTATGCTCAAATTCGCATGTATGATTCCGTCAGGCTAATGCAGGTAATAGCTGGCGTCGTCTCCGCAAAGCAGCCCACGAGGGTCTGAACAAAGGCGTCGTACATCGCTTTCATCCTACACAGCACCTGGAAGGCGTATTGCTAGTATGTGGCTTGCTGGCAGAGCCAGACAACTGGGATGGTCATCTGCGCCGAACAACAGCATCTACCATCATGGCCATGGTATATGATAAGCCTCCCATCATTTCAGGTAACGATGAATCAGTCAGAGCTATCATCGACTTCGTTGCTCGCCTGACGCGTGCTGCGCTTCCTGGTGCTCATTTAGTCGAGTTCTTCCCTTGGATGATGTATCTCCCAAAGATGTGAGCAACCTCATCATGGAATTGCCGAAAGGAAGTTCACCCTCTGTCATATCAGGTTGGCGCCATGGAGACGGAAGGCGGAGGCGTCGTATATCACAGACTCCGCGATGTTTGAAGGCCTCTCCCGAGATGTGCAAGAGCGAATGGTGTGTGGATATTTCCAACATCACAACCAACGAATCTGAGCTCTCGATAGAAAGAAGGAGACAGTCGCCCGAGCCTCACTGCAACGCTATTTCAAACAGCCGAGAGGCATGGCCTCTCTGAGCGAGAGAACTCTTGGTTAGCTGGAACGATGTAGTATGTACTTCGCACCATTTACAGCCTGTGCATCACCTTTAGCAACCCAACTCCTTTAGTGCTGGTGGTTCAGAGACAACCTCTGCAGCCATGGCTTGGTGGATGTTGGCGATGGCGGTTTATCCGGAAACGCAGAAGCGTGCTCAGGCTGAACTAGACGTTGTCGTTGGGCGTGATAGACTCCCCACTTTCGCCGACTTTGAGAACCTTCAGTATATCCGTGCGATGGTCAGTCCCATTCTTGCCTCGTGGACTTTCGTTTGATTGACACGCAACGCAGACGAAAGAAGCATTGAGGTGGCGTCCCGTGGCACGTTGAGATTGTTACATAGAAGATTTTATGGGACTTACCCGTTGCTTCAGGCCCCGGTGGGACTTCCCCACCGCTCCATCGAAGTGCGTAGAAAAGGCTGTGATAGAAAACGGTCACTGATTGCATCTACTGGCAGGATGACTGGTATGCAGGTCACTTCATCCCCGCCGGGACAATCATGATCCCAAACATCTGGCACCTTAACAGAGACCCGAAGATTCATGGAGAAGATGCTGAACACTTCAACCCCGCACGTCATCTAGACGCAGAAGGTCAGATCGCCCCGGGGCCGACCGACTCGAAGGAAGAGGGACACTTCTCGTATGGCTTCGGCAGACGGATTTGCGTTGGCAGGCACGTCGCGAATGACTCGTTATTCATCAACATCGCCATGGTCCTCTGGGCGATGAACATTGAACGCGCGACCGATGCACAGGGAAAACCACTCCCGATAGACATCGACGGATGTGTGGAGGATGGTATCGTTGTGTACGTACAGGTTCAAGATTTGTTCTTGAAGGGTCGGCCTTACTGACATATACTGCAACATGAATAGGCGGCCAGTTCCGTTCAAGGTCAAACTCACACCGAGGTTCCCCGAGGCTGTGACAATGATTGAATCGGAGCGCGAGTCGCATGGGCTCGCAGCATTCCAAAGGAATGAATACAGAACCGTAACATTGTAAGATCTGATGCGTGTATAATGATGGAGATGATGCCTTTCCATTACCAGAAGACTGAATGTGAGGCATTAAAGTACACTAGACGATTTTAAGCGGTGACATCAAGAACACCATGGTTTGCACTGTCGAGCGCCCGAATATGTTCTTCGAGAATGGGAATCTACGGAGAACGAGTGAGATGGAGACATCGCGCAATGGGCTTAGCCTCCCGAGATGAGCGCGGTGATACTCTCGGGCGGTACCTGCCACTGAAGTTTCAGGGTTTGACTCACGGGGAGACGGGGGATTTAGCGATGTTGGGCTTGGTCGCCAAGACGAGCGCGGTGTTTCACTGGTAACCAAACAGAGGATACAGAGTGGGAGTGAAAACACAACGCAGTGTACTTACAAAAGAGCAGGTAAATTGTCATACAGATTTCTGCGGGGTGGATATATACAAACTGAACAAGAGCGAGAGCGTACCAAAGAAACTGTACCACCAAAACCAACTGAGATGTTATACGTGGAGGGGATCGGGTGTTCTCCAAATATGTGATGTAACACATCGACACAATGAAAGGGACTGAAATCGAGCTACAGCAGTTGGTAGCAACTGAGTTCAATCTTACGCCATGTTCAAAACAACACGTATGTATGAACAAGATGGACAGCATGATAAAGGAAGATAGATGCGGGTGACTCCGTTACGCGCAAGATAACCAGATTGCAAGCGCACGGACAGGCGATACTTCGGTTTTATTGCATGAATGTCGGAGAAGTGGGTATTTGTAGTTGTGGAGGGGATAAATAACGAAGATATCCCTTTAATGTGAATGACGTCGACGATGGGGTGAGGTGTTCACGTGCAACCGAGGGCGCTTTGAGGCATTGTTGTTGAATATATACAGGAAATTGAGGCTGAAGGATGATGATGTAAATGATGAGAAAGCTTGCACGAAAGCGATTTGGGTTAACCCTACTACACCTGAGCTCACGACCTTGACGTAATAGAAGGTGAAATAGATGGCGCGACGGGCATCGTGGTAGTGTCCGGCGTCTTTGCTGGAGGTAACCTACGGAGATTGGTGAATGCCATGTTGAAAAATGGATAATCACATAAAATGAGCGACATCCGACGCATATATGCGGCGTCGATGTAGAAAATCAACGCTCTCAAGGTCGCAGGTGCGCATACATGGACCCCATAGGCAGGGAGGGAAATACCACCGCCCGCGGGCAACCAAACATTTGACGAGCGGAGTGATCCAAAGCTAAAGGAGAACAAAGATCTTACTCATTGAAATGAGTCCCTCTCTTCGGGTCCTTTAACCTCTTTTCTCGAACCTTCCTTACTTTGCTTTCCGGCCGGACGACGATGATTGGGACTGGACTATGAGAGAGAGCATATTTTGATACAGAACCCACTCCTATATGGAAAAGGTGATCCTTGTGAACACAATCACCATGGGAGGAAAGTGACACTTACCACTGAACACGCCACCGGATCGGCCCCCACCAAAACCAAGGACGCCACGCCTCTGGCCGCGCATACCAACAACGACCGAATCGGGACGGTAAAGCGCGATAAGCCTATCGAGAGTTGTGGTTACACGGCCTGCAATAAATTCAAGAATAATCGAAACCTTAGGAGAGTAGTTAAAAGGGGAGCCACTGATGGGAGAGAAGGAATACCTTGCGATCCGGGTCATACTCGACACATTTGTCCTGGATATGCCTCATGAGGTCTTTCGCATCTTCCCGTACGAGTTCATGGTCCTTTTCTACATACAAATAAGAAACACGTGAACTGGCGGAAGGGATACACACCCACCTAGCTCTTCCTGATCAATACCCCTAAATACAATGAGCTCGTCGCCGTCTTGAACAAGACATTCAAGGGCCCATTCCAGGGCTTCTCCTCCGCTTTCGTCGGGACTTGAGGCGCACAGGAAGACACGGGTGGAACGATTCCGTGCATAGCCATCTGACTGGACATGAAGGGTGAAGGAAAACATGGATGCAGCAGGGTTTTCAAACGTGTCAAAGGACACCTTAGGGGTATAACCCTGAGAGACGACCAGGGCGGAGGAGGTTGATTGGGGATTCGGAGACGGGATGGGTGTAGATGTCCCGGGACCGGACTGTGCTTGGTCAAATGAGGGTGCCAATGACGATGCGGACCTCGTCCGTGGTGGAGCGCCAGAACGTGGGGGTGGCGAGGAGGGAGCTACGAGTGCGGGCGAAGACGGGCGGGATGGCTGCTTCAGCGCCGAGCGAAGCATCGTTACTGGGATGTACGTGTGGTATGAATCAGAGTGCATGAGAGAATATATTTAATTATTTTTCGCTTTGTTCAAGTAACTGAAAGTAACCAAATAAATTATAATTAGTTTGTTGTGGTTTTCCTCATCGGCAGCCATGTCGAGTCCTTCACTAGCGCCGACCAGCGATCCCAAAGAGAGTCAGTCCTCTCCAGAACCTGATCAGGATTCAAAGAAGAAGGGTGAAGAAAATGCCGCCGACAACGATGCTCCTTCCCCATCCCCCGACTCCTCCGCTTCCACCTCTCCGGTGACAACCGCCTCTGCTAGCCTCTCAGCTGGTGCATGGCAAGCCATCTTCTCACCCCAGCACAACGCCTACTACTTTTACAACGCATCCACAGCTGAAACAACCTGGGTTAACCCACTTCAGCAGTCTCCTTCTAACCCTTCGTCTTCCTCCGCTGGTGTTCAAGACACGGGCGCAAATCCACAGGCGGATGGTCCAGATGAAACTGCTAACCCCAATCCCTACGACCCCAACTCCCTCGAGGCACGCGCCATCGCAGCGGGCATAGATCCTTCCCTTGCCTTTCTCGACCCGTCTCTCGCTGGCCCGTCCTCTCTCGCACACACAGGAAACTTTACCGCAAAGTTCAACGCCCGCACCGGCGCATTCACAGCCACTGATGCACGGACGCCTTCCCACCTGTCGGAATATGAACGCATGAAACGCATGAGCGAGTTCTACTTCGACGTGGGTGCGTGGGAAAAAGAAGTGGAACAACGGGATGAAGAGGAGAAAGCGACGGGAGGGAAGAAGAGGAAGAGGCCGACGAAGAAGGACTTGGTGAGTGTTTAAATGACCGGTTTCTCCTTTTCATCATCATCATCTCTTTCTGCGTGCATCGCGAGAGACGACGAATTCAAGACGAAATACGCCATCAACGGACGGACGTACTGACGTTTCCGGCTCTATCCAGGAACGATTCAAGGAGCAAAAGAAGCTCAAAAAGATCGCCAAAACCGCGTGGCTCAGGACATGACACAACTTTCTTCACACCCATCGCTACACCTGACGGAAATTCTGCGATAACGATGGCTGTACCTACTTTTTGCCTCACGAATTGAATATCCAGCCTTGTAACTTTTATCCTCGCACGAGGACTGACGATGGTGAACCTTGAGCGAGCCAATTTCAAGACAAATTTACAAAAGATCGTTAGAGACAGAATATGCATTCTTACAAACTTGCGCCAGGAACGATCTCTCCGCAACACCTCATTCACGTCGTCACGAAGAGGGGTAAGAACCAAAGGCTTATTTCGCAAGTAGCCAATTGCCCCCGGCCCGGAAGTTGGAACAAGGGTGAGCATTGTTGGAGACAATACAAAGCAAGTATCCGACACAGAAATCACAGGAGAGGCATAAGCCATCAGGAACAGATCCAACGAGCATGTTGAAGGGCCACAATCAACATTAGGGATACGACGCCGTAGAGTTCAGTCGAAGCCACAGTTAATTCTACTGACTGTGACGAAAGAGAAACTCTTACCGGGAATGAGTTAATACAAGTATCTGAGCCGAAGCTCAAGTCACCAGATTCTCAGCACGCTGGAGGAGATATATCATTTTACGAACCGGCTTGGGCAGATCGGCCTTTTCGTGATCACGGTCGAAGAAACCAATCAAGTAGTGAATCGATAAACCCTCCCGCTGTATCGTCTCCCTCTCGGGGGCCTGTAAGAATGTATCCTCAAGGCTTTGGGGTTCATTGTAGTCAATCATTCTAGTGTGCGTGTGGTCACGAGTCATCGATTTATCCTCAGCGATAGAGCAAAGTGTCATCATGTTCGCCAAGGCACACTTGTTCGATGCTGGCACTAAAGCGATTATTATCTCCTAGTGTCATGCCATAACATCTCACCTTGCTTCCGGCGGGAGTAAAGTTCATTTCAGTGAACATTAACCCGCATGTAGGAGATTCTACGAATTAATGAACGACTTACCGACCGCTGCCGAATTCTGAGGAGAGGTTGTTTCGACTGGCAGGAGGAGCGGTGGCTTATGTAATAGCCATTTTTCCACACCACAGGTGTTGGACCACCTTCACGACCATCCACAATGTCGGACGCCTACTCCTCAACTTTGGAGCCATTGCTCACCTTCCTGGCTTATTCACTATCTAGGCTTGAGTCGACGTTCTACAAAATTCCCGGTTCTGCTGTGGTCGCACGATACGTCAAGTCCTCGCACCAAAATGATCCTGGGCGAACCATACTGGAGTTAATCCTCATCATTTTTGCCATTCGCACGCTACTGCAGTCACGCACACGAGGGGACAAACAGGGGAAAAATTTTATACAATTTTCTGAAAAGGTCTGTTTTCAATGTGCAACTATCGCATCTCGTTGATCAGGCGTTTAGGAAATTAACGAACTCGTGGATGAGTGGACACCCGACAGCCTTGTCCAACCTCTGAGTGAGTGGGAGCAACGGGACCTGAGCTCTGTTCCCATTGTTACCGGCCCCATTGGACCAAAACCCAAGCTGTTGTCTAGCGGCAAGAACGTCATCAACCTAGCAAGCTTCAACTTCTCCGGGCTCGCAGGCAATGAGCGGATAAATGAAAAAGCCATTGAAACCTTGCGTAAATATGGTGTTGGAAGCTGCGGTCCCCCAGGTTTCTATGGAACTGTTGGTGGGTTCCAGTCGTCTGGCACAAAAGCGTCTTGGTTCACACGCTAAGTAGATGTACACCTTAACCTGGAACATGAGATCGCGGAATTTTTGGGAACAGAGGCAGCTATCCTTTACTCTCAGGGATTCTCGACCATCTCCTCTGTTATTCCTGCGTTCTGCAAACGAGGAGACGTCATTGTCGCAGATCGTTCCGTGAACCTCGCTATCCAGATGGGTATCCATATATCGCGTTCGACGATTCGGTGGTACGACCATAATGATCTCAAGAGCCTCGAGGACGTTCTTGTCAGCATAGAGAAGGAGAGAAAGAAGCGTAAGGGTCCGTTGACACGCCGCTTCATCATCACAGAAGGTATCTTCGAACGTGACGGGGAAATGGTCGATTTGCCCAGACTGGTTTGTCAAATGATATATTTTTATTTTCTTTGCTGTGTGAAGCATACAATTTTTATAGATCGAGCTTAAACTCAAGTACAAGTATCGAGTCATCCTTGATGAGAGCATCTCTTTTGGTACAGTCGGTCGGACTGGTCGTGGTTTGACTGAGCTTTACAATGTTCCTGTACGTTTCTCACTCGCCTGATTGAGCATGGTAATGTGATAACTCCGCTTTCAGGCTACCCAAATTGACATGCTTGTGGGCTCTGTCGCTAATGGTTTATGTTCTGCCGGTGGCTTCTGCGCTGGGTCTTCTATCGTCACCGAACATCAGGTGAGTTACATGAGGGATAAAGTTAGCATTCCACTAATTTGTCTTCCATCTGATAGCGTATCAACGGTACCTCCTTTGTCTTTTCTGCATCAATGCCTCCCCTTCTTGCCACTTCCGGATCAGAAGCGATTAGTCACTTGCGAAATACCCCTTCAATTCTTACCACTCTCCACGATAACGTTGCCGCCATCCGCACTGTGTTGGAAAAGACCGAGGGGATCACGGTGCTCGGCCATCGTGCCAGCCCTATCATCCATTTTTGTCTCCGAAACAGTCCACAGCACCTCACGGTCACTTCTACCCTCGACCACGAGGCAGAGGAACGGGTCTTGCAAGACATTGTCGATGATTCCCTTGTGAATGGGGTGTTCATCACGCGTGGTAAGCACCTGAGAAGTCAAGAGATGATCGACTCGCGCCCCACGATTCGCATTGCTGCCACGGCGGCATTGTCAAAGAAAGATGTGGAGAAGGCTGTGGGCATCATCAAAGCGAGCATCGCTAGAGTCCTTGCGAGGAGGAGATGAATGTCCGATGACGAATGGCGAACCTCGAACCTCGTCTCATACTTGCTAGGTGCTACCCCACGGAGATTTATACGATATCTATAGACTGCCCTACTGTACCTACGCCAATATCGGATAATTAGTTGCCTTTGTCCTATGCCTTGCAATGGGGTTTTTGCCAGGTAAATATGGCACTTGATGGGTCTGTCTTCGTTTCATCCGTCTAATAACGTATGAATTAGTGGGCAATCTAAAAAACAAACATCGTGCAAAAAGGTTCCAGCGTCCTCTAAGATAATGTACATTCGTAGGACGAGTCATACCGTGCACAAGTCCGAGCTCTGAACTCGAGGGTTTGGATTAGAAGCGACCTACCACGAGTTGTCGGGGCCAGCGGGAGCTTCGTCCGGCTTGGTCCTCCGTACAACTAGCCTCCATTAATTCGGGTTCCCACCTAGAAGCGACTTCTGGCCAATACGGGGTGTCCTCTAAAGGGACGTCAGCAATCCTTGAGAATGATGACGAGGTCAGAGGCGCGAGTCAAGGAGAAAATATGTTGGAACATGTCGAGTGACTCGTTTCGGGGGCATCTGGATACGCGTCGTGTGCGTCATGGGTACCGGTAAAGCATGTGGCTTATCAAAAAAAACCTTGACGCAAAAGTGTCGCAGTGACGTCGGCGATACCGTCGGGTTTGATAGGGAATCTGCAGTTGACTGACGGAGATGAAAGTTCTTTGCAAGGATGCTCCGTCCACGAGGACGGCTCCAGTGCGGTTCTTGTTCGGCCTAGATCGAGAGTTCTGAACGTAGTGGGCGGAAATAAAGCTGATGCTTATCAGGCAGATTTGAACCTGCCGCTGATACTATATGAGTCCGGGTTCGTCCGGTACGCCGTTGATAACCCTTTGACCAGGTCCAAAGGGCTCAAAGCTGGAAACTGAGTAAATGAAAAGAGAAAAGAAAAGAAAAGAAAAGAAAAAACATAAGCAATTTAATTCCAGTGTCTGCTTTGACCAATAAAATCTAATATCGTTTGGCACAGAGACGCAGAGTGGGTAGTCGTGCGATCCTCTTCGGTTTTTTTTTTTTGCATTCGCCAGACGACGACGTTTGCCAACGGCAATGCGGATGGAAGGTCACCTGAATGATAATGACATGATTCGAGTCACGGCTCAGAATAGATTTATCGATAATGATATAATCCTGGTCGACATTAGCTATTGCAGTGGTGCTTTAACTAGAACAAACTGGATTTACCAAGTTGAGGGCCTTGCATGAGCATGCAGGCCATGGCATGAACTACCTGATATCCGTGACATGCGTACCAAAAAGACCAAAGGAGAGAAGACGAACAATATGAATGACATGGGCCAGCGCTCCAGCCTTCGACGGAGACATGCTTTGGCGAGGAGCAGAGAGCACTTGCCAATTACTTAGTCAAGTCAATTCGGCGACGAGGAATTCAAAGTTTGGAATACTGGCAAATTCGACCGATTAATTATCATGATTGTCTAGTTACCATGTGAGGATTAGTCTCCGTCCCAAGTTGCGACTGGTGTTCAATTCACAGTGGAGGGGCGCAAAGCTTTGCGAGTATTGCCATGGGGACCCGTACTGAAACAGGAGAAGCGTGATAATGGATCCGGAATATAATCCATTTTGCGCCATTTTACCTCATAGATAATCACAGATAATCAGTTTGCCATGACGCAAAAATGGATTATATTCCATTACTACGCTTCTCCACAAACCATGATCGGCGCCCGCAAGTGTCATGGAGGACAAAATTCGGCAATGTAGCCTTATGCACTGTGCAACCTCCGTTCCAAGGAGTGTATTATTTGCCAATATGACGGTACAGATTAATTTTTATGCTCCCAATCTCACTCCTCACTAAGCTAGCATACTAGTAGGATTGAACAAGCACCCGAGGCATTTTGTTTCGCATCCAATACTTGAGATTTTGGAAGCAATAAGTCGTCATGGCGACTAGTCATGATGCAATGCAACATTACCTGATAGTAGCATGGATAATGACTAGCATGGTGGCCAATGATACTGTAATACTCTCATTCTTATTCGACACAGAACTCGTTGGTGAGTGTCAATGTTATCGTGAAGATGATCACAACCATTTCCAGACATTCTCTGGTGCTGGCCTTTTGATTGCGACATGGCCCAGGAACGTCTGACAAATTGACATCTCGAGCACAACTCAGGGTATGGTACGTTTGATGTGAGATACCTTGGAAACAAGTCCAGTGAGAGGATAGAGTACGTCGTGCATTTTTAAAAAAACGTTTTATGGTTCAAGACGAGCGGTTTTGATGGGAACACGGCAGCACAATTGATGCATGGGACAGAAACAGAAGATGTTATAGTCTTAGATCTCACTTGGTATAACACAAATATGTACATGCATATGTTGATCCTGTCTAACCTTGTTCGTAATCGTAATCTCCACCACAACCAGCGGATCTTTGGAAACAAAACAAATAAACGCACGCTCCACGCTAATCGGAATTCATTGAATCATCCGACCACTACACGTGACCATGGTCGGCAAGGGTGGTTGTTCAAGAGTCCTTTGTCGATTGCCAGCAGCAGTCTGACATTGAAAACAAGTCAATCATTCCGGGCGTGGAGTGAACGTGGGGGATGAGAGTTACCTTGCCGCGCTCGACACAGAAACACATACTTAGTATCTTGAAGGAATCTTTGGATCCAACATGTTCACCGCGTCGTGCAACGCACCGTCCAGCTCGCTTAGCCAAGCCCACTCCCAGTTCTTCGTCATTGCCTCGCCGACCTCCGTGAGCGCAATGTCGCCCGCCTGCCACGCACAAATCTGCCCGTTCACTTTCGAACGCAGGGCAATATCTTTCGAGAATGGTCGCCTTAACTTATCAAACACGGCCAGGGCACGAGGTATCGTCTCTAATTTGGTCGATGGTTGTCCAAGTACCGTGGCGAGAAGGTAGGCGTCCTGGGTGCCCTTTCAGTCACCAGTAACCCCGAAGTAAACAGAAACAATCTGATCGCATACCTCGATACCTTGACCGGCACCAGACCCTTGGAAAGGCATCATAGCGTGGGCTGCATCGCCAATCAATGCAACCCGACCATGGTAATATGTTGGGAGGTGTTTTACAATATGAACAGCCCACAACGTTCCTTTGTCAATGCACTGTCGTAGACGGGGTATTGTCAAGGGGTGGTCTATTCACGACATAGGCTTAGTTTACCTTGAGTATCGGCCGCGCGTCTTTCTCGAACCCTTCAAATGGTTTGCATATTTCTTCCTTGGACAACTCGCGGACCCATGGACCTTCGAAACCTCTTCTCCCCGACGTGTCCGATTGATAAGAGGTTCGGACAAGCTTCTCGGACAGAGTAAACCCGGCGAAATTTATGAATTTCCCCTTTGAGATTGGGTATACAAGGAAGAACTGTAAATGAATTTCAGAGTGATGAATGTTTATTAATTAGTCTCATACTCACAGCGTCCTTCCCCAAGTACTGTGTCGAGCTCGTCAGTCGATGCCTATCGAGGTGAGGAGACCCAACGTACAAATGTGGGTTCTCGCAGTGCCCGATGGTGTGGTGCACAATCCCGCAGTTTCTCGGCATTGATTAATGTGCGGTAAGCAACTGTCCCGCTCCAGATAGGATCTATACAAGACAATGTGGAGATTGCTGCTTGTCCGCTAAGGGTCTGAGCAATTTCACGCATCATGCATCCACGAACGGCTGACTTGATTCCATCGGCACCCACTAACAGGTCGCACGAGGACGACGACCCGTCTGAAAAGGTTAATGTGATTGGAGATTTCAGTGAGGCCGCTGGCTGGGAATACGAGACTAGTCTCTTTGATGTGTGGGTCTTGCATGACGGCGAAAGATACGAGAGCAGAATTCCGTGGAAATCTGCTCGATGGAATCTCATCAAGTCACCTGGGAGGAAACATCAGCCAAGGGTACAAAAATAGACTTGTTTCAAGTTACCCTTGGTCATCAATTGATGCAACTCGATGCCCTCGGATTGGTCGCTTTTACGAAGTCGCCAAGCTGGGACTGGACTCCGGTGAGAAGATGGTAGTCCCAAGGCAGCATCCGATGCACATACTATAGTCTTCCGTCCATTCAAAGTCTGTTGCTGCGTTCACGAGCGCATGCTCGATACCTGAGCCCAACTTCCGCAAGACCTTCAGGCACAATGGCACCGTCAAAGTGCGATCAACTAGCTAGTGAGGGGAGAAAATCTGTACCTTGAATACGCGTGGCCAAATGCCAACGCCGGCGCCGATCTCAGTGAACTGTCTGGCAGCTTCAAATACCTCGACCTGGATATCCGGATATTTAGACAAAGCCACAGCGAGCGTCAAGCCACCGACGCCCCCTCCACTGCCGATGCGCGTGAAATTAACGGTCAGTTTGCGGTGAACCGTGTATGGCATTGACTCCATACCAAATTGCAACTTTAAATTTTGCACCCGTCATGTGTATATATTGATATCGTCAGTTGTACTGAGGGAGAAAGTGAGGTCAACCGAACCGCCAGCGACTCCTCTTTATACGATTTTCTGGTTTCTATCATTGGGAGGGAGGTTCAGCAGATCTGTGAGGGAATAATTGTTGGGTTACCATTGGTATCATTTAATTTCAGGTAGGAAGTCATGGGTCGTCACGTCCGATGGAACCGCGGGGTCCAGGAGGTACCCGTTGAGCATCCCGATGCAATCGCGCAACGCGCGGATTCAGGAGTCCCGGAACCACGTGAACGGTAATGAAACATGTCCGCTGTTATCCGACCGTAGCGTAATAAGTACCACGGTACAACCCAAACTTGCAAGTACACATGACCACTGGCATTGCTGCGAGGTGAGCCCATTGCAGACCTTTTGTGGTGAGGATAAAATTAATATGGTAACTGGACATCATGCTTACGGTTGGGAGCATCAAGAAGCCGTGCATTATGAGAGGTGTATTGTCAGCGGCAGAGGAGAGACCCACAAGTGCTCAAGTTGCGGCCCTCAAACTCCTGTGCATTGCGTGCTCAGTTCTGTACTGTAGCTGACCTACCCAAGATGATGCAGAGGCGGTGATATGTGAGCCAAGTATTGCTTCTGGACGAGTGGCGTTAAGGACGCGCCCCTTTTCCGTTTGTGCCACACGGTTGCGTGCTCGTTCAAGCCCAAATTTGCTCGTCCTCACCTTTCTTTTTCACCCACCTACCACTTCCTAACCTCGATTTTTCTCACACCCGGGAGAGCCTCTCCTCCACTTTCCACCCACAGGATCGGACAAGTAACACATTGCTCGTAACATAATGTATCTATTTGTTTCGTTTTCCCTAGAGGGATTCGACCACAATCAATGATTGGAAAGACTTTCATTTCCGGATCCGAACACTTGCGAGGCACACGGCCAAGAAAAGAGTCCAAAAATGGATGTAATAAATAATCAATGATCGATGCCTACTAACTATTACTGTACTAGCTAAGTTGGTTAACGCGATTAGTACACAGGATTAAATTGTGTGTCCGTCGGCCCACAGCCTCGGGTCATATTCAAGTAAGCATGAACTTACTCCTTGTTTATCTAGTTAGTTCACCAGGTCAACACCCCTGCAGGCAGCTGAGTCGAAACAACCTGAGTTGGAGATCAGGATCAATCAAGTTGACTTGAACGAGTGGGCCTTTCCTAGGACGTAGGAACAAATCGATCAAGAATGGGCCCGACATATGTCATAGGTCATTCCAGGAATGATGATGTGTATCGAGAATGTGACGACTGAGAACATCCCGCAGAGCACATGGAAGAGGACGAAGCCACCCCGAGCTCACTTCCTCCGTGGGTGGAGCTCGAGTACACCGTATGCCTTTCCATTCAATGAATTATCATTATCCCAGTCTATATTGATCCCGCTTCGATAGCATATGAAGATGCTCGCTGGCACATCTGCCCATGTTTTCTTCACGCATCTCTCACAGAAATCCTGCACCTCTCTACAAGAAAAATTGGCCTCCGTCAGTGGGCCGGCCACATCTTCTCATGTATACACACAATCTGTTTTGGAGTTGCTACAAAATCAGAATGTTCCCTTGTCCAAAGTCTGTTTGCTCGATCCCAAGGCTGAACGCAAACTCGAGCCCGAGGACGGTCTGGAATTCGAATGGTTCTTATTCGGGGCAAGACAATTCGTCATTCCTTTCCACTCTTTCTCTTGCGATTAACCCCCGCCCTAGGGAATTCTAGGTATTCCTCACTCTCCTCCAAGCACGACTTTTTGAATCTCCTCACCGAGGCTACCATATCAGGTGACGATCCACCTCGAGACCGCACATCACAACTTCGTCAACTCGGATTTCCGACGCGTCACCTTGGGCCCGTGCAAATGACGACCGATACGGCACTGGGCGTTACGAAACGAGTCGTCGATGACAAAAGTAAGCTTGGCATCTCCATGGATTCCTTCGAAGCTTGATGCGCCACCCTTTCCCCGTTCCTGAAAATAAAATAAAAAGTTCCGCTTGACGACATACCTTACGTCGTACGTCCCCTCCCTCCCCTCCAATACATACCCAATTCCCAAGCACATCTGATCACAACGTTTTCTTTTCTTTTTTTTTTGTAGGTGTTTCCAACCATCAAGTTCAACGCCAAAGAGAGCGTCGAGATGCCTTTCAGTCAGTCACAATTATTTCTCGAAAACGACTTGATTCGGTGCTCAGACAAGCAAACGTACACATGCAGGGTACATCGCTGACCGACCTGGCGGGGAACCGCTTCTTCCACTTGGAATGAGAGCGTTATTGTATCAAGACCTGAACAAGGGCTTCGATGTCTGATGCAGAGACCTGGGGGATCGGGATCGACGCTCGTTTATACAGGATACGTTTCTACAAAGTGCCAATATTGTTGTAAAGATCATACCGTGTGTTAGGTGACGAGGTCATAGTAATTATATATCTCGGGAACGTGAAATAGAACACGCTGTGGTTGACCCAGCCATCCAACGACGCACGTTTTTCGCGCGAATGTTTTCCAAGTCTTCCCCAACCAGCGATCGCGATTAAAATGGTACTTGGTACCATCTAAGAGTAAGATACAGCAACTGGATATTACACTGGTAACATCTCTACACGTGTTACGTCCGATGGTATATGACCGATAAATAGAGTCCCTAAAGTAATGTCACCGAAAACAGAATATGAAGTCGAAACATATGTGTAGCAAATGAACTAGCCAATCATCATTAGCTCGTCGCATCCAAAAATGTTCGGCAAACGATGATTGTTACTCGACTGCGTTGATGATGAAAGGAGACATGAGGGGGGGATGCAAATCAGTATGAAGAATGATGGCCGATGGCTGATATCACGAGCGCTGCCCAGCCACAGCCCGCTGCTGCCGTTCAAGTTTCTCAAGCGCTTGTGGATCCCAAGGTGGTGGATATCTCGCATCGACTAGATTCTGATCCAAGAGTGCGTCCTTCATTCGATCCTTGTCGTTCATGCTCATCCGGGCTCGACATCGAACAAGGCGTAGCTTCGTCCTTGTTATCCCTGCAATATACAAAAAAAATGAAGTGACATGTGCATACATCAAGGAGAAACTTACACGTCGCTATTGTATTTCGATCTTCCTCCATAAATGGATTATCATGTTGTAGATCGTCTTGGAGGGTGTAAAGACACCACAAGGACTCCTCGTACAATTTCTCACACTCGTTGGGACTTGTTGCCTGATCCAGGAGCTCTTTCCGAGCAGCTGTTCGACTCTGCAAAAGACCACAACATTATAACAACATCAACGAGGAGGCAAGCCACTAACGAGCATCAGTGCTCGATCGTAAACCAATTGATCAAGGTATATCTTAGGACCGTCATATTGCGCTGGCAACCACGTCTTCATGAGCGCTGCGCGATCATTACACTTGATGAACTGTTCTTTGAACCATGCAAGCGCTGGACAGAGCTGTCAGCACTATACTCGATAGGCACAAGTATAAAGCGTTCACCATCATCAAAGCCCGCACTGACCACAAAGTCCCCATCAGGATATCGCATCCGCAGATGCTCTTGATAATTTCGTAGTTTATCGATCCCCCTTTGGGAGAATGACATCAGGAGCATGTACACCGCAACGCACGTCACAGCAGTAAATTCCGCTTCTTGATCCGCATTCCGCCGTCGCTCGGCATGCTTTTCAGCCTCACCTTCCCTACGTGCAAACTTGGTAGGATCAGGAAGGGGTTCTGTATATGGCCGAATGCATCAGTCATGACAACAAATGATCCTGAAGGAAACCAAAGAGGGCTGACTCTGTGGAACTGCCTTCACAGCCTCGTACATCTCATCCGCCCAGTGTGTCAATACGTCTGTCTTCTGTGCCATCTCCTCCAGTGTGGCGAGTAATTCATCCTCCATCGGATCACGAACACCGAGGACGCCATTCTTGTCCGCCTCTCCTTCATTCGTAGGTGATCTTAGTAAGATTTGTGGTCGGCGTGGTGACGGTGGTGCACGGTAATGACCGGAGCCCGGAGAAATGGGTGATTTGGGTGTCGATACCCCAAAGAGTTTACGAGATGCGAGCGACAGCGCACGACTGAGCGCATTAGATGCTGTGCGAGTAGGGGAGGAGGAAAGGGGGGGTGCAAGAGGGTGTGGTGGGGGAGGAAACGTGGTGTTATAAGTCGTGGGGATCGGCGCGGTTAGAGGGGAATTTGAGCGGGAGGAGGGTAATACATGCTCCGGAGGGTATGTTTCATCCGCAAGGGGAGATCCAGCAGTGCGAGGCTCACGAGATGTCCTGCGGCGGGCTGTGCTAAGCTCTGTGGATCCTTTGGTAAGAGATCTGCATGAATCGAGGGAAACGGGAAATAAACTTGCCGTCAACTGCGCGATTAAACTCTAGCGCACGCACATCTCCAACAAGCACGTATTCTTTCCGGATAATTCCATCCTCTTCTGATTCACCAGGAATGATTGACCCCTCAGGGAATAGGGGTTTAGGTGCGTGTCGAGCTTTGTCGTTATCAGCGACCAGGTCAGGTTCCGCGTCAGTTCGAATTTGAGCAGGTTTGGGGGGGTTCGGGGGTGCCTTACCACGCGACGAGGTTGGGCTGTCCGTAGTAAACCAACGTTATTATTTGAGCTACCAGATACCTTGATACATTACCTTTGAGAAGATGGGCGGGGAATAGCCTCTGCAGCCGTGTCTTCCGATATCGTTT
>JBBPUO010000111.1:26471-39343 GCA_038094755.1 Caloboletus firmus | reverse complement strand
CGTCAAGAGTGGTCGTCTGTGCGATGGAGGCTGCGGCAACGAGTCGGCTCGCCTACGTCCGTGCAGGTTCATTTTCGTTTCTTCTCGTCGAGTCGTGCGTGAACAACAAAACTTTCAAGGCCTTGAAATTTTAATTTTTCAAGTCTCTGCAAACCACCGCAGCTTTGTCTGGGTATACGAGAGCGGAAAGACGGCATCTTCTCCTCCGCAGTCTGTGGCATATTCTTCCCGCATACCTGCTCTGCCGTTGGAGTGTGCATGCGCACATCGGCTGTCGTGTATCCGTGTCTCGTCAGTGAGTTCGTTCAAAAAATGATACTGTGATACGAGATGTGGAATGCGCTGGTCGCCCGAATCGAGTATCTCTACAACGCAGAATACCGCCGATTGCCTGTGCCGGATACCAAGTCCTCACTGATAACCACGTCGCTTACGCAGGAACGTCTGAATCTAATCACCGATCTTGTTCATTCCCATCCTCGATATAGGCGCACAGGTACCCGTGAGCCGATCACTGTAAGCGCGCGTTCAGACTATGAACAGCAGCCTGCTGCTCACCTCGGACAACGCAATACACTGACGGCCGGCTGTCAATCTAGCAACCGAACTCCGGAAATGGACGTCTTATCGACGCGCGCGTGCAACAGATCGTCAGGTTCGGCTCGTAAGAGAGGGCATATACCTATGAACGGACGAGAGGCCCGGATGCCGAAAGTTTGTCAAAATGTCGTGACATAACTGCCCAGAGCAGGCCCGGGCAGCCGAGCGACGACAGTACAAAAAGAGCAACGTGGGGCGTCATGCTTGGATGGATGGGGAAGCAGGAAGAAAGTTGTTGCGGCAAGGACGAGTCTACATTGCGCAGTCCAGAGGTTTCGTGACCGCCGAAAGGTTAAAAAAAATTTGTGCATTGATAACGAAACTTGATGTTCAATGCTGTGTCCCATGCCGAATACAGATACACGAGCCAGCCCACAAACGAGAACGGATATCCAGTAACGAGTCCTGTGGGAAACATCAAGCAGAACTAGGCTAGAAGACGCTATGCAGCATCACGTCTAGCCCGGTCTATCATGTTGCCCTATCGCTCGAAGTGAACACTTGATGCAAGGGATCGGACAAGGGAAATAATGAGATCCGGATCCCGTGGGATCGGAGATGTCGCCCGAATGTAGAATGGCGCCAAGGAAAAGGTCAACCAACCGCGATAAGGATAACCCGAGTGTAGAAATAGCTGTGAAGCATGCGCAGATTCTAGATGATATGGGCTGTGAATCTGGATAATCTAAAGCTTAGTTTTCGAGGAGAAGTGGCAATGTCCGGTCATTTGAATGAACGGATGCAGTACATATTAAGGAATTACCGGGGAACGTGATTTGAACCGTAAGATTTGCGTTGCGTGGTACCCGATCCTTGAGCGGAAGCATTGCTAAAAGCAAAGAAAGACTTGCAAGTGCCAAGTTCCCGGAGTGCGGCCTGGCAGAGTGCTAGTTGACGAGAGAAGCCGCTCAGCGTAGACAGGCTAATGACGCAGACCTGAGAAGGTAAGGCAAGCCGAGATCCAGATCATGACTCGGTTTCTTATGTCTCCCCCCTTCATTTTCGACAAGTTGACAAGCACCGGATGAACGGCACGAAGGAGTGTTGAAAGGCGCCATCGCTGGGACTCGAATGCCCTGGAATTTGAGTCAGGGCGGTCAGTATCACATGTGGTACAAGTAGGGTGTGTTCTCCAAGAGATAGGGTGAAACAGTTCTGACAGTAGAAGCTCAAGGGGTAGATTTTCTTTTCGAGGTGGAAAGTCGGTCCGCTGCACCGAAACGGGACAGCCGGCGGCAGTCACTGGGTTTGTTCGCATTTGGCCACAGTGTGACTGCTAGCGAACTCGACATCCTGTTCAAGCCCATAGGGCCATCAGCACAAGTCTATTCATCAGTTCGCACAGGGTGCGAATACGCAGAACGAAATCCAACGAGTGGCCAACTCAAGGTCAAAAAAAAACACACTGACAGAGTATGGGCTGCGCGTTGAGAAGCTCGAAACCACGGCCCGCCGCCAGTCTCATGTCACTGGCTACCAGGACATAAACAGATCTGGACACCAGAGAATCCTCTCAAAATTTTCCCAATCGCACCTGATCGCTGGTTTCACTCGGTCCGTCCGGTCCGTCGACGTCCAAGATCTCAGGAAAAACCCAACGAAGGATGAACTCCGAGTCGGACTCCCGCACACTCCTTCGACACTCCCCATCCATGTCTTCTCATCTTATCAAGCTGAACAATGGGGAGTCCATCCCAGCCATTGGTCTCGGTGAGTGCGACTTGCGATGACGAAAAAAAGTCGTGTTTTGAGTGCTCGAAATCGTAGGGACCTGGCAATCCAAACCCAACGAAGTTGCACGCGCTGTTGAAGCGGCACTCAGAGCAGGGTATCGACACCTTGACTGCGCTTGGTGGGTTACATATGATCTCTGGGACCGTCTACTTGACCGGTGAATCCTGATGGTATAGGGCGTACGGAAACGAGAAGGAAGTTGGCCAAGGTCTGAGAGCATCTGGCGTTCCCAGAGAAGAAGTCTACGTGTGTAACGAACCGAGTCTCGCTTACGTAAGTCCAGGATTTTGCTAACGTTGTACTGTAGATCACCAGTAAACTGTGGGGAACGTACCACAGACGAGTGGAGGAATGCCTCGATCAGACACTCGCTAATCTCGGGACAGATTACCTCGACCGTGCGCTCTGTCCCTGTTCATGTTGTTGTTAGTCTAGTGACACCCTTTGCTGCCTCAAGTGTACCTCATCCACTGGCCATTGGCAATGAATCCAAATGGGAACCACCCAGTATTCCCGACGCGCCCCAATGGGAATCGCGATGTCGATGAGTCAAGGGATCTGAAAGAGACTTGGAAAGATATGGAAGCCTTGGTCAAGAAAGGTGAGATAAAGGGTCCGGACTGTCATGTAGACATCGGCTGAAGAACATCACAGGCAAAGCGAAATCCATTGGCGCATCAAATTTCTCGCAGATGATGCTCGAGAAAATTCTTCCAACCGCAGAAATCATTCCGGCTGTTGATCAGGTTTGTTGTTGATGTCCTTCGTGATCTCGGCAAACTCAATTATCTCGATCAGCTGGAGCTTCACCTGTATAACCCTCAACTCAAACTTTTGGACTATCTGAAATCCAAGACGATTGTTCCCCAGGCATACTCGCCTCTCGGCTCAACAAACTCACCCCTGCTCACTGATGAAGTGGCTACCGAGATTGCGAGCAAGTATGGCTTACAGACATCTGATGTTCTATTAGGTTATCTCCGTAAGGCTTCATCTACCCATTCGCACACCTTTGTCATGATCACGCATTGCACGGATTTCATAGTTGCCAAAGACGTTGTCGTGCTGCCAAAATCGGTCACCCCGGCCCGCATCGAAGCAAACTTTACAGGTGCTCTTGCTGTGTATAACAAATTAACACCCGATGACGTGGCCAAGCTCGATGGTGTGGCAGCCAATGGAAAGCAGAAACGGATGATTACACCGCCTTGGGGTAAGTCGTGCTCTCTTCGAAAACATCCGTCGAGCTAACATTCGGCCAGGCTTTGACCTTGGCTTTGACAACTGGCCAACCCCTCATCCTAACAAGTGAGACGATGACTGACACTTAGCTGCGAACTCGCTGGCACTGATGCTCATGAAGGTCTGCGGGAGTCGTGACACGCTTGTAGTTGCCATATGTTGTAGTTGCGAACTACAGCCGTGGAGCCAGCAATATGTTCAGTGTGCCCTGATGTCGTTATTTCCGAGCCAGTTTCAGCTTCCCACCCTAGGGTCGATTTCATAATATCTGCTTGCCAATGTGTTTCATGAGGCCCATCATATCCGCGCGAGTTCATATGGCACCACCGAGCATGGGGTGAGGTGGGGAGTCAGTCCATGGGCATGTGAGCCCGTTCCAGCTGTCGCACTCGACCACTTTTGAGACTGTATCTCGGGTCGCAGTTACCATGTTGGTTCCCAATGCCCACCCTGTGGGTCCGGATGAGCCTGAATCCGCAGTCTGTCATTCATCCTATGTGGGCTTGGCCTTGGCACGACTCACTGCTCGGTACACTACAAGTCATTACATTCGGATTGGCATGCAATCACATGGGATCCCTTCGCGTTCTAGCTAACCCAGACCTTGCGGGCAGATCTGAGCCCATCCAAGCCCCCCTGCCACGCTTGCCGGCGTCTCCCGGGCCACAGCAACTTGAAGCAGCAACGACCCTTAATCTCCTTCCACACGAGCGCTCAAGTGGACCGTTGTACAGTCGTCAAGTGATAACGTTACTGTGAAATTTCCAGATCAGTGTGTCCCTCGAACGAGAACGCTTAAAAGTCTGCTCCAACGTAATCTTTAATAGGTCTTCTAGATGCGTTTTTCCCTGCAACTGCCGGTGAAGACCATGTTTAATCCGGAAAAAGATGACATTTGGTCGTTCACACGAACAACAGGCTTTTTATAGGATTCCACCGTGCAGCCCGGATTCAGGGGGAGATAGCGAGTGGCGTTCACGATGTATTAATTGCCACGTTATGCTGCCTGCACAGCTCAATGAGCCGTTGCTGTCGTACTCACAAACCCCGCTGAACCTGACATGGTCCAAGCGACGTTGGGGCCTGCGGTGTTTTTTTGGACCCGGGAGGACGCAAAAGGCCTGCCTGAATGGGGTCCAACCGCAAGCCACGGAGCACCCCCCCGCAGCCTGGTGTCATGATACCACCAGCATCACGCTACGCGTCAAATCCTAGCGTTAGAAGACCGGCCGGCTTCCACTCCGTGCCTGTGGCCTGTGACCAGTGAGAACGGGCTGTGGTCGACTCATGGAAACGGCAATTACACGTCGCCAGTGGCTGACGAAACGGGTCGCCAAAGCTGACCAAAACTGACTCGTCACAATGTGAAACTTCGGAGCCCGGATGTATTCTTGGATATTGTATTTGTGGTTGCGTTATGCACCCAGGGACTTTGGTTGTACCCTGTGGATATAAAGCACATTTGGTGAGTTGTTCATTTACCATACAACCCCTTCCCTTCCATCAGTAGTCCCTTACATCTTCGACATAATCAATTCACCATGCCAGCTTTGAGCCACTCAGGCAGTGTCCTCGACGAGGTCTCCGATGCCATCGACCATGGTGGGTCTGAATTGCAATCATGAGCTTCGTCACTTACCTCCAATCCCTTATCGACTCGTTAGTCAACGTCCTCAAAGGCAAACTTTGGGACGAAGAGTCAGAGTTCGTCGCAACAAAGGACAAGAACTCATTCAGACAGTATGACAGTGCTTGCGAGCGCGTCAAGGCCTTTTACAAAGAGCAGCATGGTGGGTACCGTTCCTCCACGATTCCATCATGATCTGAACATCAATGCAGAGAAGCAGACAGTTGCGTTCAACATCAAGGCACGTGTTGATTTCAAGAGCCACAAGCGTGCCCGCATGGGTATCTGGCAGGCCATGGAGATGCTCAATACCCTCGTGGACGACTCCGATCCTGACGTGGGTATATCTTCGGAGCCTTCGTGATCCACGCTCACATCCGTTGCAGACCAGTTTATCTCAAATCGATCATCTCCTTCAAACAGCAGAGGCAATCCGACGTGATGGCAAGCCCGACTGGATGCAGGTTACCGGCCTTATCCATGATCTCGGCAAGCTCCTGCTCTTCTTTGATAGTGAGGGCCAATGGGATGTCGTTGGGGTGAATTGGTTTGACTGGGACGACCGCTTTCAGCACTGATCTTACCTTGCCAGGACACATTCGTAGTCGGGTGTGCTTTCTCAGACAAGAACATCTACCCAGAGACATTCGCAGGAAATCCTGACAGCGACGATGCGGTCTATTCTACCAAGTATGGTATCTACGAGCCTCACTGTGGCCTCGACAATGTGATGTTATCATGGGGACATGACGAGGTAAAGTTATCGATCATTGGGCGGGTGACCACTATCTGATACTCCTGGATATCAGTATCTCTACCACGTGGTCAAAGATCAGTGCACTCTCCCTGGGGAAGCATTGGCAATGATCCGCTATCACAGTTTCTACCCGTATGTTGTCTATAAACAGTTGTTTTTCATTCCCTTATCTGACTGCCACATTGCCAGATGGCATCGCGAAGGTGCCTACATGCATCTGACAGATGCCAAAGATGCCAAGGCACTCGAGGCCGTGCGCGCATTCAATCCATATGATCTCTATTCCAAATGCGACGAACCCGTCGATGCCGATAAGTTGCGCCCATACTACGAGAACCTGATTGCCAAGTTCTTCCCCCCCGAGCTGGATTGGTAGATTCTTTTCTGTTGGATGTACATTTGATGACGTAGAAGTTTCATCAGCTGATTAGAGAGCATCGTCTATTCTATACCTCGTAGTACCAAGTCTCCATTCTTTGCACCTAAGTTATCACTCATTCCTTCAGTAGTATACGCATACGCTTGATTAGATTCATCTGGACACATACGCTAAATCACAATTGTATTGATTTCTTTTTTTTTCCCATCTGGTATTATGATCTTGGAGCGATAAGAAGGGATCAAGGTTCCAGTGACGTCCGTGGCGTTTCGTGGTGAGATTCTGAAGTGAAACGCTCCACAATCATATTCCACTTGCTTCATTCCCGCTCTTTGATCAGACCTAAACCGCGGCCAAGCGAGGCATTGTAACTCATACTTGGACATTTGTAAACGATGTCGGGTGGCTCGCAGACACAACCCTTTTATTTTGACAAGAAGTTCGTCGTGTTGAGCGATTGGTGCGATCTCCAGCCCTCTATGTGCGCCCGTACACAAAGGTGACTTGAAAAAAAAAAAACAGGGATGGCACGATCACGACGTGCGACTCCAACGATTGTACGCCCCTTCTTCCTCCTCCGAGAACACATCGCCCGTCGAGGAGATTTTTTTTTAAATGATTTTTTTTGCAGACGTCACAGACAACTATGGGATGGGAACGCGTGCACGGATCGCGCTCAACATGGAGATTCTCGAGTTTGACAAGAGCGGAAAGACGAGAGGCAAATCATTCAAGTACGCGTCTTTCATTCCTCTCGTTTTTACCGTCACAATGATCGGTGATGGTGATGTGCTGCGGTTCTGGTTGGGCGGACCAGGGGACACTCACTAGCATGATGGAACGTGGTCCCATATCCGCGCCGGATGTTGCTCTTACATCCATTGTCTCTGCATCATGCTCACGCTCACGATTACTCTAGGGATGCATTCAATCTCATGTTGGGGAGCGTCTCGGACAATGGACATTCTCTAGAGGCTTGCAAGACATATCTCACGACCCCCACCAGTGTGTATACTCGACGTGTTATACGTCAGTTCAACTCCACAACTAATCAATTCATCTATCCATGTCTTGTGTTTCACCATCGAACCATCACAGGCACAGATGGGCGCCGACCCGTGGATTTTACGGATGGGTTTATCGATTTCAAGAAGTTTTGTGATGAGACCGATATCCCCTTTACCATCGTGTCGAGGTACGATTCCGCTTTTCATCGTGTTTCCCCACCTCATGGGTGGGGAATGTCCGCCGGGTGATGCGTGTTTTGATCCGAACATGTTGTCATAGTGGCATGGACGAACTCATCCGCGCCGTCCTGACGGAACTCGCCAGGGGTTCCGACCAGGACCTCGTTAAAGATATCTCCATCGTTTCGAATGGCGTCAGACGCGACCAAACGGGCAAATGGTTCGTCACATGGCGCCATCCAGACAGGTACGGTCCCTTTCTCCCTTTTCCCCCTTTCCCCCTTCCCCCTTCTTTCTTCCCCCACCCTTTACTCCCTTTGGGCAAACGATGCGTTTTTTTTTTTGATCCAACGATACGAAAGTACCGGATCCGACCCCTGAAACCAATACCCTGGTACTTAGTACATATGGCCACGACAAATCGCGCGCGATCTTGCCTTATCGGGAGTACAGACAAGCTCACGACGGTCAGGGCCCGACCGTATTCTTCTTCGGTGACGGTGTCTCGGGTACGTCCTATCGATCTCCTTGTCCCCTCCACCTCCATTCCTCACTTCCCCCACTCCTCCCCCCCCACTTCCTTTCAGACTTGTCCGCGGCGCAACACGCCGATGTCCTCTTTGTCAAAGTGACCGGAATAGACGAGAAAGACAACCTCAAGAAACACTGCGACAAGGTTGGGATCCCGTACATCCCCTTTCTCAATTTCCACGTCGCCAAGGCAATTGTTGGGCAGATCGTGCGGGGAGAGAAGACCAAGGAGGATTTCTTGGTTAAGCCGGTCCTAGCTGTGAACTAGACGGAAATCGAGACCGAGCACGCCTCGGGCGAATCGTGGCTTCCTTCCCTGGCGATGGGTTCGTGGTGAGGTCTAGGGTAGACCTCAGATTTAACGGGGGCAGTTGTGGTAGATCGTTGCCCCATCAACTTGTAAATCCAGAATTTAGACTAGAACGTTCCTTCAAATGCATATACAGTACCATACCAAAACCTCGCTCGTGGTGCAACTGCAAGAATCGATCCATCAATCAGGTGGTATTAGTATTATTTGACCAGACCAGTATCTGGGGTTCGTCATCATCTACCACCAAAACACGTCATGTATCATACTCATATTGTAGATCGACATACGCTAGAAAAAACGGGAACACCGATGTAGAGGTATCGCACCATCACTACCCATCGACGATCGACATTGTCGTCGCCGCTCCAAGACAAATCAAAAAAAAAAAATGCGCACCCCAAGAAACGAAAACGAACCTCCCAACCCTTTACCGGCCTTGGCGCCGCTGCCGCACCGGCGCTGGACGCACTGGTACTCTTCTCGCTTGTGTTAGCGGCATCGTCGGTGCTGGGATCGCCGCTTCACGCGCGTGTGCTTGTGGATCCAATCCAAATAGATGTGGAACGAGCGCAGGAGGGACGAACTGATGCCCCTGACCTGCCCCGAACATGAATGGATTGTTCCTGACGCCGACACCCAGTCCCATAGGTGGTGCACCCATGCCTACGCCCATACCGGGGCCCATGCCCATGCCCATGCCCGCACCTCCACCCACAACTATGTCGCCCATACGCATATCGAAACCCGGACCACCCATCCTTGGAGCCCGCACTCCCATATAAGCCGGCAAAAGCGCCGCACCACCGTTGAGCCCGAGCGCAGCTTGATGTAGCGCAACCCCAGGACGTGGTGGGGGTGCCTTTGCCACCGGGAGGTCTACCCTGATATTCGTTTCGTCCACGTCTGGGCGGGACTTGCGGAGTTCGGCGAGGGCGCGTTTCGCAGCTTCGGATACCTGACGGGGTTGCGTGCGTGAGAGATGCGATGGAAAGGCGCAGAAGGTTCATTTTTCGACCCACCTCTTCTGCTTGTCGATGCTCGACTGGATCCCAAAGGTTGCATTTCGACTTGTCTACCTTGCCAGGATGGGGAGGAGACTAATGAGTGGTTGGTCGTCAGTTGACTCGCTGGCCCTCCGAGGTAGCCCTGCAAAACAGGGAGAAATCGTCACCTACATTCGAAAAATGATCATATCCATTGATAACCTTTCGACAAATGTAACACGACACGGTATGACAATTTGGACAAGTCATCTTGTTGCACTGTCGCATCATTAAACGTAAACCCAGGTTTTGCGATGAATAGCCAATCAACACTTACACCCATTTCTTTGATAAATGCTGAGAACAGTGGGTTAGGTTGATAAATTCGCTAGAAGAGGCAACGTACATTTCTGGCATTTTGGACAATTGCGCATGAGTGCCTGGGCTGTTGGGGAACGTCGGAGTAGGTCAGGTCAGAGGTGGACTAAGCTTACTCATTGCCTCTTCGATGACATGTTGCGCGTCCAGGCGTTTGTCCTCTTCTATTTCTGTATGCAACGCGAGGGTCTCAGCCTAGATACTATAGAAGAAGCCTAAACTCACCTTTGCAGGTCTTTGGAAGATGATCCTACACAGAATCCAACCCCAGGTCAGCTGACATCTTACGCCAACCGTAGAACGAAGGCAAAAAGTACTTACCGGCTTCTTACAGGTTCTACAAGTGATCGCGCAACATTCGGCGTTTTCGCATCTAAAGAGTTTCTCCGTCTCGTTCTCAATGACACATTTGTACTCGCAGAACGGACATTCTTCAAGATTCTCCAGGCCAGCTGCCTCAATTTCCTTTCGCTGCTTAACTCGATGATACAACTCGAGGAGTTTAGAAGAGAGGAATCGACCAAGTTCGGATTCCGGGAAAGGGAGCTTACAACCTGATTGGTCCATGCAGACGATGTTTGGATTATGCTCGCCGAGCAAGTTGGAGGCATACGATGTCATGCAGGACTTGCAGAAAAGATGAGCTTCAGGGCACTGAATTATCTGATCCTACTGAAAGATCAGTTGCAGTTTGCAGAATCGAGGAATTAAACACAAACAAAAGGATATCCAGAAAAACAGCATCCACACTCAATACCTTCTCCATTGTCTTCGTATTCTTTCTCGTTGACGGAAGCAGCTAGGGCTGCATCTTGTTCGGTGGCTAATTCGGCCACCTTGAGCAATACCCAGTCCCGTTCCTTGTCGAATTCTGGATCTTCTTTTGCCTTGCCTTTAGCGACGAAGGAGTTGGTCGACTTTAATTTGAAAGGAAGAGGTTTTTTCTTGAGCTCCTCGGCAAGAAGCAGATAAGTCGGCGCGTAGAACCGCTTGTCGAACAGTCGTGAGCGTAGGTGCGGCTTTGGGATGCGCGGGAAGTCCATCATGAGTTGTTCCTAAAAGAAACTTATTTCAGTAAGAAACCACTGTGTCGAGATGACGCCAAATTCCTGACCAAGGAACGCTCAAAGTAGTGCGGGCCACAATTGTACACCCGTTCTTTGCTGGTATAGTCCATCTTTGGCTTGAGAGAACCTCTGACATCGAGATCGCGTTCTGGTTCATTCCGCTTATGTTTACCCTTTTGATCTACTTTTGGGTAGGATGGATTTTCGAAAAGGGCGTGTAACACGAACTCGACGACGTTTTCTGGCTGAGTTTGCATGAATTGTTCGATGAGTGTAAGGGCATGAACAGGCTGAACGTCTGGGACGACTTCTAGCACACGAACGAGATGTTCGTCAATGGGATCGACCGCGGGTGTTGGGGGAGCAGCTGGCACTGGGGGAGGGGGCTGCGGACGTGCCTGCACGACATGGGAGGCATCCCGAACAATAGGGATTGGTGGTAGATGGACGGCGCGTTGTTCATCGTCACTACTCGGTAAGAACAACGGCCCCCCACCATCTCTCCGTGAAGATCCGGGTGCCGACCCCGGTGGGTCTGTGAGTATCTCGGATTTTCCAAACGTGAATGTTGTGTTCGACGTCTTGGCGGGTGTTGATCGTGATGATCCTGGTTGGCGACGACCCTCTTTGGGAGGGGGGCGCACAGGAAGGTCATTGTCCGAGTCGGTGACCTCGATGACCTCGGTGATGGAGGACTCGCGCGCCGGTGCTGCCAAACGGGCACGTTTTTTAGATGGGCCAGGTTGGCGACTGGCGCTGCGAGTGCGCCTGGTCATTGTGGAGCTCGGTGGCTCTGGAGAGGAAGGAATGTCAATCACTTGCATTGCCAGCCAGTCATTCAGGAGGGTGACTTTATTATTTACTTTTTTTTTTACGTTTATTACATAATTACGAGAATGGACAATGCGCGGCCTTTTGGTCCTGGGCTCGTCTGGAACCCCACCAACACAACTTGAGCCATGTCCTACCTGCGCTCAGACTATGACCCTCGCAGAGTCTGTCTAAATCCTTTCCCCGAATTCAGCTTTGGAAAGTACAGACGAACAATCGGTATCTATCTCGCAGGCGCCCTAGTACGTCTAGTCTCACCTTCATGCTGTACCGCCTCATTAAATTGCGGTAGTTTGCACTCGCCAACTGGACATTCCTCGATGCCGCCATCCTCTCCGCGCATGCCCACTCACCCTATGGTGAACCTCAGATTCCTCCACCAGTCCACGTCGAATTCGTAGACTGGGTCCCGGGAATATGTTCCCTTCTTGGCATGCTCATCATCAACCTCATCGACAAGGATAGGATCAGAGGCGACGATTATGGCTCTCCGGAGGCCGTCTGGAGAGCAAGGCTATTCTTGTTTGTCGGCTTTGCCTTCATGGCCGGCGGATTAGCGGGCAGCGTGGTGCGTCAACGTTTTGGATCTTGTATCGTAGACTGAGTTTTCCTCGCCATGTCACCAGTCTCTCCTCGTCCTCAAATATGTCCTTGGTGATTACCCCGAGCAGTTTACCTACTATGGCTATGCCAACGTATCCCAAAACGTCGCTCTCATGCTTTCTGCCGTCGTTTTGTGGATCGCACAGAGTGCGCATGGCGAATATGATTATAATCTGACGTTGTAGGTTCCCGGGGTGTCATACCACAGTTCAGATGTAGATAGAGTGCGCGATATAGTTGTACTGGACTGACCCTGTCCTCTTAATGCAATTTACCGTTTGTATCCCATCTGGAGTTGTTAATGCGTACTGGCGAAATGAAAGAGTAATTCATCTCTTGGTTGCATGTTGTTGTCATGTCCTAGTTCGCGTTGCCCCCGCTCACGATCATTTAACCAGCCACTAGACGCAAACTCCAGAATCGGAGGTGCGTACGGTATACCAAGGGGGGATAATACCCTGTCATAATGAGGGCTATTCTGTAACTGCGCTACGAGTCGGGTATCTATCTGCTATCCATCCAGCAGAAGGCTGACTTTGGCACCTCCGAACCAGCAAATACAGCAAGCACAGCTGGCATTGAGAGTCACACAAGGCGATAATACGACGTTCTCCACCTGTACGACCTGTCACATCCAGCA
>JBBPUO010000111.1:15894-26373 GCA_038094755.1 Caloboletus firmus | reverse complement strand
AACCATTAAGACGTTTATCGGAGGGACAAAAGCGTGTGGTGCATCTTGAACAAAAAATAGAATTTAGGGGTGCCTTATAGGTTTCCGCCGCGGGGAGTGTTTATCCCCCCCGATACGGTGACATAGCAAATGCATGATAGCTCAGTACTAGTCTCCTAAAAAAACCAGACCTAATACCTCGGAGATCAGAAGAATAGTCGCTTCTGATCATACAAAGTGCATAGCCCAGCTGTACTTATACTACATGTATAAGTCGTCGCCGCAATATTTCCGCGGATCGGGTGTCCCATGCATGATGGTATGGAAGCGTTGCTGACAACTCGGATCCGGGTATAACCATGGTATGGGCCCCGGGTGGGGACTGAAGTAATTGGCTTGGCGCATGAATAAGATAACATTGCCAAAAGGTACCTATCTGCCACTTCTGCCGAGGAGTTTGATTGACTGGAGATGTTAATTCCCGCAAGCTGGGGGGGCGTGTGAGTCGTACTCGAGGTCAGATTCCATTCCATATGCGACGGGGTTTCGTTTCTGCGCAAGGATCAAGATGGAACAGCTTGAATATTCGCGACGCTCATCGGCCGCATAGATTATATTGAGTCTCAGCGAACATCCAAGATCATTACCTTCTGGCAGAAATCAGAGACGAAACGCACAATAACCACGACGTACTTTGCACCATTACACCCAACAGAGAGACCGAGTGTTCGAGAATAAAGAAAAGACAGATGCGAATACAAACGTGAAGTGAAGCACGTCGGTAATCACCTCGTAACAACGATTCCAGACACCGAGTTCATTAGAAGCCAGAAAACTTGGTTTGCAAGGGCAACGCTGGTGGGTTTCAGCAGTGCATGTGCCCTAGATATCATTGCGGCCGTTTTCCGAGCAACTGCCAAGTAGCCAGTCCCGCTACTACACTTATCGCAAGGGCAGTCATTGTATGTGCTCGCGATGCATGTATTGATACTGTCCCTTGGGTTGACGGACACATCCTTGCAACCTGTGGTCGAATAGGCATGTAGCTGAACGTTACAAGTCCTAACTTTACCTCTCTGGAAGCAATTTCTGATGTAGTTTTAGCAGTGGTTTCCAGCTCCAGGACACCACTCTCCCATGGAGAGAGAGCTACGGTCATTGATTGTTCTTTTAATTGTCATGGAAATGAGGCAACACACAGCACGTCTGCCCATACCAGGCGTCGTGGACACCATGGCGACGGCAGCAGCAAGGACAACGAAGCTCTTGACGAAGCGCTCGATGATATGAGCAGGTAGATCTGTGAGATGGGTTGACATGCGAAAGCAGAGATAGATGTTGAAGTTGAAGTTAAAGGGCAACTCGAGTTCGCCAATGGGGTTTACCTACCCTTGATCCCCCTTTTGATCATCTAGAATGCTGCAACGCGATAGAAAAGCATAGCGGCTGATGCTACGCCGTCCCAGACTATCATCAAAGTAGACCCCAATCAATAACGTTGATGTAAAAGTGGCTAGCACTACATCCACGTACATTAGTCTCCATTACTTCCCATCAAACCGCGTACGGTTTTGTAGGTTCACAAAGGTGGTGATCTTCTGCCGTTCGTTGCCGCGCCACATCGTGTTCGCCGTTGGGCCGCACGCATCCAGGGCCACGATCAGGAAAGGTGATTGAGTTGAGCAGCACTGGTTATCGCGAAGCTCTCGCCGCCGCAGTGGAGAGAAAATTTGCCCTTCTAGAGACTATGTAACGGTGGAACCAATGATGCAACAGAAATATTGCACTCGTAGCGGCAGTAACGCTACTGATAATAATGTTCTCATTGAAATGTTGTTCGGAGAGCTGGTTATTCTCTTGTGCACAGCAAGGCACTGATCGTGAGGAGTGTAAGACACAATAATTGTCGAACGGAGCCAAGCTTCACACGTACGAAAGGCTCCTTGGAATCTACCTCTCGCCACGGGTACAAAACGGCATCTCAGAAGGACAAAGGCCTAAAGAACACAGCCCCAGGCGAGACGGACTCATTGCGATGAGAGATCTGGCTGAGCCTTAGACACTGGTCAGCCTGCATGGAGATAAATATAGGTCCGAGGGTGATGGAATGGAGGTCAACCATCGTTGAAGGGTAGCCCTTGTGGTTGAGTCGGCTGCCTGATCAAAGTGGGGTGGAATGAGTGAGCGATCAACTTCAACTTGATCATGGGAACCGTCCTTAGGCGGTGAGAATTTGAACACTTGAACTATTCCAACTTGGCTGCTCTCAGTGTTCTCTCCCACATTAAAAGTTCTCGCATGAGGCACATTGCGGTAGTGTTTGAGGAGATGAACCTAACCCCGAGGCGGATGTGGTTCATTGAATCATACCATTTGTGGTGCCATGCAGTGAGGATGAGTGGACAAAGTTGGTTGCTGGTTGTACGTGCTTTCAGCTCTGAGCCATAATCGTATCCAGACTCACGCGTTCCATCTTCTTCTGGGTCGTGCAGAACGCGCAGATGCCAGTGGAGGACACAACCCCTCGATACAGCGCTCCCCTGTTCGTGACGCATACTCGGGAAAGCATGGTGAAGTGCTACGAGCCATCTACACCAGGTGAAAGGTGGCATGACATGTTGTTCAGTGATTCCTCCAGTGTCCATGTCATTGATCATCGCTGCTATTCAAGGCATCCCACGTATGCTAGATGGAACCAACTTCCCTTATATCCAAATGCTGGCAGCCCTCCTCCAAATCGTGCGTGTGCATCATGATGCCGCGAGATATTATACGTTTCTATCAAGCCTCGTGTCTGATTATCTGGGGAACGGCGCTCCACAACCTTTTAAGAGAGTGTCCTCCCGTCACCTCTACGCCACCTCGTGGAGCCCCGGATCTTCAAGAGTACGAGCATCATCCCACGCACCTTTTCTATTATGGTGTTCCATGGATATAGCCGCTTTGTCACTTCCCACCTTGCCGTGCTCTTTTGTACCATTCATCATTTCAGCTAGACCACAACCATCTCTCTGCATCAAACCGCCAACGACGTATTACAAGCCCACTCAACCCTCCTCTCTTGCCGAATAAAGAGACAGATCTCCACTATGCACCGCCTCGGGACGCCGCAGTTAGAGTCACGTACGACATTTTGACTGTGTATAGTCAGGGATCACACGACGAGATGTCAGGTGCATTGCTGCTCTGAGAAGTTGTAGCTGCGCACACGTGCGTTATCCGACCGATAGCTATAATTGTCCGATGCGGCCGTGTGTCTACCCCAGAACGGGCCAGCGTCCCAGCTGCGAAGTTCCGTGCGTCAGACTCCACGCACCCCCTCACTAGAGATACGGGACAGTTGGCTGTGACAACGGGGTTTCATGAGAACACTACAGGCGCTAGTGGCCCAATGAGGATCCGTGTTCGATGTCGTGTGCGCTGCTGCGCACCATACTGAAAAACGTGGCCGTGTCGGAAGTCCGGGACGGGGCAGCTTGTGGTTGTGGACGGCCCATCGGGGGGGTGTTTAGTTCTGGGATGGGAAGGATGTCTGTAAAATCTAGTCCAGGCATACTTAGTACTAGTGTGGTATGCTGCTCTAAGCTATAAGTAATCCCTCTACCCTGTGGTAAGTACCATATGTACCATCGTTCCCTGGGGAAACGGGTCTCCGTTTCGTTTGACTCTCGGAGGTGTTGACGGGTGTTTACAAGTGTGGCAATTCAAACTAGCGCTCTTTTTCGACTGCGTTCGGCCGTTCGGGCTCGGAAATACATGCTCATTGCGCCGCGATGCCCGCAGGAGTAAGAGGCGTTGCGGTGCGGGCCTGTTCATTCTGATGGCGGCAGGGTCTGCTGATCATTGCGGTGTGCGGGAGTGTGTCAGGGTGGCCATCAGTGTACCCGATCCCATCGCGTCCACCATCGTCCGATGCCACCCGATGGCATCATTCCCACTATGTAAGACGTTGATGAAATTCAGTGCGAGATCATTGCATTCTCCCCGAGATTTTCGCAGTAGTGGCACGACAAGTCAAGTCCTACCTGCAGGTTGCGATTCGAACTATAGATCATCAGAACGTCCAAACGAGCGCAAAACTCAGCAGTGTCGCCTTTGCCCTCCACTTTTGATGTTTCTTTGGAAAGCGCGTGGTTGCTCTTTATCCCATTCCCCCGGAAGGAGTGACAGTGACGATGTTGGTCTGAATGGGTGTATGTACCTGAAACGGGGTTTCCTTTGAAATCGATTCCTGACCGGGGTTGACCTCGCTCACTAGCAACCACCCGGAAACTTGAAATTCCGGTGGCGCCGAGCGAGGGCCAATAGCAGATTCACTCGAATTTTGCCCATGGACGTCGGACGGAAGGTTCGTTCTCAGCACGCCGTCCACAAGGAACCCCATCCTGGTCTGAACCCACGCGTACCCATGTCACTTTGTTGACCTGCAGATATGCAAACTCTTATCTCCTACCACAAAACGACTAAACCGTGTATGTCGGTTTGAGAATCCAAGGACGCGAGTGTATCGCCAGTCAACGTCTTTCCGCCACCTTGCGTCGGTGGGGCAGAGAATACAGTCTTGATCAGGGCGCGGCAATACATCATGGGTGAGAGTTAACGGGACCGCGTTGTCTACGTTATTCAAGGTATCGGGAATACACCTCTGATGCAAAAAAAAAAAAACTTTCAAGCGCCTCTTCTGCCCTCGACTAGTACTAGACGCTACTCACAGTCTTTTAAACCACATGGTGGGGCCCGGCCGCACCGCGATACGAATTATCATTATCTCATCTTTGATCGTCAGGTAACCAACTAGCAACGACTCCGGTTACTTGGAAACAACCAGATCGAATAGACGTCCTGACATCGTGCCTAGACCGGTATCAGTACCATGTCGAACACTTACACGGCGAAGTCCCGTCCAGTGCAACTGCGGCTGGCTGTATCCGGTCACTGGACCAAGCTATTCGACACGGCTGACCTATATAGGGAAAAGAAGCCAGCGATGTGAGGGCCAGCTCTAGGAATAAGGGGGGAGATTTTGATTAATTATAGTTTCGACAGTCCTCGGATCGCCACTGCATAAATTTGGATCATACACCAGGATGCCACGTAGGTAATAAAGAGTCGACCAAATTGTTCTGGAGCACTCGGGTGGCAGATTCCCGTGCGTATGATAAATTGAGGGAAGTAGCAGGCTGTACGTGTTTCGGTTCGGACTGGACAGGTGCCTGGGTTCAGGTGCCCACGCTTTGCGGAGGACCTTTGTTTTCCGAGGGCTGAGTGCTGATGGGCCTTGTGACGTGTATATAGTTATTCCCGAATGCCATTGAAAAGCTCACTGGATTATGAATAGACAAAGTCAGCCCCATGGCATCATGATGCTGGGCTTCGCGTCGATCTATGGAGCAGACACCTCTTTGTCAATGGGGGCTAAAAATAGCGGACATGAAGAGAGACAGGAGCATGCCTTGTTGTGAATCGTGACGAGCTGGAGACGACAGTTGCTTGGGAAGATAGAAAATCGTTTGCTCATGCCTAGGAGAGCGCGGGGGGTCTCACTCATCGTCGCTACTGAGGGACGTACGGCAAAAAAGACTCTTGGTCAATTTGGTCGGCCTTGGGACACTCGGCAAAGTAAGCGGGCCGATCGCATCAGACCAGTGGCTAGTCTAGTGTGCTTTTCCATCTATCGGGTCACTCTGAAAGCCAAGCTCAAACGCATCTGTATCATTCAAACTACGTACGATCTCTACTATCCACCCGTCGCGAGATTGTGTAGTGTGTTGACCATCAAAACAGTGAATGAACCCATGCAGATCTGTCTTTTTATCCTTGGAAGGGAAAGAAGATCCAGCGGAACTGGGCAAAAACCCGCAGTGCAGTGCGGTTGCCGGGCTCATCGTGCATATGCGGAAATGGGTGTTCAAGGGTTGCAGACACGCGGTAAATACGCCAGGCAAGATACGGTGGACAGCCGCACACCGGGATTATTCCGGTTCCTCGCGAAGCAATCAAGTCTCTCCGCGCGCGTGCAGCCTTGGACAAAAAAAAAAGAAAAAGAAAAGCCCGCGAAGTGTCATGACAGCGGTTGAGACGATCAGTATCTTGGAAGATTACATCATTCGAAGTGGTCCCAAGACGGATAGTGTTCTTTCCGACAGGTGTTGCCCATGGCGGGACCCGGAACAAGGATGTATCATAGACATGGCAGTGACGGTGTTAGAGCGCAGAAGTGGCGGTCGGAGGAGGTGGACTGGGTGGACTCGGACGAGGCAGGAACACGGGACCAAGGTGGGTGTTTCGGCAGGCCGTGCCGGGGGTTTCCAAGGGTCTCATTCGGATTCCAACTAGGCATGTGTTTGTGGATGTTTGCATTGTTTGATATCTAGATTTTCGTGGCACAAATATAAAGTCCGTCTTCGACGCCGCCCACACTCTCCCACTCTTTCATTCCCGTTCTCCTCATCGTCGGCGCGCCTCCTCCCCATCAAAAACCCGCATCTCTATAGATCCTGTCTGTAGGGTCCCCCCTTCCCCCCTTCCTGCGTCTTTCCCCCAGGCCCAAATCATGTCGGAGCCAAATGTGGAAAAGGAACCCGGTCCGCAGGGCGAAGAGTCGCCAATTACCGAAGCCGGCCCAGAAACAAAGCGCAAGAGAGAGTACAAGGAATTTGGTCACGACGAGGAGAAACCAACCCGTACGCATTTCTTGGTTGAATGTATGTTCAGGTTTTGACTCCCCCATACAGATGCAGCTGTCGACCTGTCTTTAGTTTGTCATATTTCAAATCTGTCTTCCATTCCCTAATTTTTCATGTTTTATAGATTGAGCTCAAAGCGGAGGACTTGTACGATAAGGAAAAGGTCGACCTGGAAACGATTGTCATCGATGATGTCTTCAAACTCTTGCAATGCGACGAGAATGGTTTGGTAACAGAGGAGGCTCGCCGTCGTATTGAGTTATTCGGTCCAAACAAACTCGAACAAGAAGAGCAGAATGCATTCCTCCAGGTAGTGATGCCGCATATATGCCCTTGAGTGCTGCTAATGTTTGTATTTCACGTTAGTTCTTGAGTTTCATGTGGAATCCGTTGTCTTGGGTCATGGAGGGTGCCGCCCTTGTGGCTATTGTTCTCTCCAATGGCGATAATTTACCTCCGGACTGGCAAGACTTTGTTGGGATCATCCTTTTGTTGTTCATCAACTCCACGATTGGCTTCTACGAGGAACGCAATGCTGGCAATGCGGTCAAGGCACTCATGGACTCCCTTGCTCCTAAAGCAAAGGTCAAGCGCAATGGTACTTGGGCTGAGATCGAATCCGCCGATCTTGTCCCTGGTGACATGATCTCATTCAAGATTGGTGATATTGTCCCTGCCGACTGTCGTCTTACGGAGGCCATCAATGTATCTATCGACCAAGCTGCTCTCACCGGTGAATCGCTTCCTCAGGGAAAAAAGGGTGGTGATCAATGTTTCTCGTTTGTATTCTTTCCTTTTCTCTGGTTCTGACATCTCGGGCTGACGCCCCATCCGTAGCGGGTCGACTTGCAAACAGGGTGAAGCCGAGGGTGTTGTCATTTCCACTGGTGCCAACACCTTTTTCGGTCGTGCTGCTTCTCTTGTCGGACAGGACGATGACACCACAGGTCACTTGCAAAAGATTCTTGCCCAGATCGGATCCTTCTGCCTGGTTTCCATCGGGATTTTCGTCGTTGCTGAAATTCTCGTCCTCTACGCTGGTTTCCGGTACAACTATCGTCGCGGTCTCAACGACATCCTAGTCCTTTTGATCGGTGGTATTCCCATCGCCATGCCCACTGTCTTATCTGTCACTCTCGCCGTTGGTGCTCAGCAGCTCGCCAAACACAAGGCTATTGTCACCCGTATCACTGCCATCGAAGAATTGGCCGGTGTCACCATCCTTTGCTCTGATAAGACTGGTACTCTCACCACCAACAAGCTCACCATCGACAGGGCTACCATTCGCACTTATGGCCCCTTCTCAGCTGATGATGTTATGCTTCTTGCTGCCTATGCGTCTCGTACTGAAAATCAGGATGCGATTGATACTTGCGTCGTAGCTGCTCTCGGTGATACCGCTCGTGCCCGTGCCGGTATCAAGCTCTTGGATTTCAAGCCGTTCAATCCTGTCGACAAACGCACAGAAATCACGTACCTTGAAGAGTCGTCGGGCAAGCTTAAGCGTGTCACCAAGGGTATGACCGGTATCATCATTGAGCTTTGCACTCGCAACAAGTCTGATGAAATCGAGAACAAGCTCGAGGCTGATGTCGAGGAGTTTGCTACACGTGGTCTTCGTGCCCTCGCTGTTGCCTACGAGGAATTGGATGGTGACGATCCGGAGGCCGAAGGCAACGGCTTCGAGCTGATCGGTCTTCTTGCTATCTTTGATCCTCCTCGTGATGACACCAAGCAGACCATCGATGATGCCATCGCTCTTGGTGTCAAAGTCAAAATGGTTACCGGTGATCAACTCGCTATCGCAAAGGAAACTGGTCGTCGTCTCGGTTTGGGTGACCATATGTACCCGGCGAAGGTGTTGAAGGACGGTCCTCCTCCTGGCGGCAAGCACTTGAACCTCGACGATATGATCTTGGATGCGGATGGTTTCGCAGGGGTCTTCCCTGAACACAAGTACGAAATCGTCAAGCGCCTCCAAGGCCTTGGTCACCTATGCGCTATGACCGGTGACGGTGCAAATGATGCACCAGCTCTTTCCCGTGCCAACGTCGGTATTGCTGTAGAGGGTGCCACTGATGCTGCTCGTGGTGCTGCTGATATCGTCTTGACTGAGCCTGGGTTGTCCACCATCGTGCATGCCATCCGTGGTTCGCGTATCATCTTCCAGCGTATGCGTAACTATTCCATCTATGCCTGTGCCGTGACCATCCGTATCGTTGTCTGCTTCGCCATCTTGGCCTTTGCGTTCAAGTTCGACTTCCCCCCTTTCATGGTTCTGATCATCGCTTTGCTGAACGATGGTACCATCATGACGTTGTCTGTTGACCGCGTCTTGCCCTCTATGGAACCAGACGCCTGGGACTTGGCTGAGATTTTCTCGTATGCCATTGCATATGGCTTGTATTTGACCGCCTCCACGTAAGCTACTCACTTTTCTTGGCCACTCTCTTACTGATGATATCTATATATAGTATCGCGCTCGTTGCTATCATATTGGAGACTGATTTCTTCTATAACAAATTTGGTGTCACATTCAATGCGACAAAATCCCGCCCGCTTGCCAACGACCCTCAGCTTCACACCATTGTGTACCTGCAAGTTGCTATCATCTCCCAGGCGCTGATCTTTGTCACTCGTTCCCATGGTTTCTTCTTTATGGAGCGCCCATCTGTCGCCCTGATGATCGCATTCTGCATTGCTCAACTTGTGTCCTCGATTATTGCCGCGTATGGAAATTGGGGTTTCACGCAAATACAGGGGATTTCTGGTGGTTGGATTGGTGTTGTTTGGGTCTGGGTATGTGTTTTTGTGTCATTCTTTGTCGTATGTTCATTATGTTCCCAGAACATTGTCTGGTTCTTACCTCTGGACTGGATCAAGTTTGCTATGAAGGCTACCATCATCAAGAAGATGCGCGAGCGCCACGACCGCAAGGTCGCGGAGGCAGCACTTAGGGCATCTGAAGGTGGTGTTCCCATTACACGTACACAATCCCGCGCCGCTTCGATCCACGAGTCTATGTACTCGAACCGTGTCTCGTTCATTCGCCGTGCTGCCCGCAAGGTTGGTTTTGGCCGCAAGATCTCCATGAAGCCAGAAGAGTTGCAACGTTTCAGCAGCATCCAGGCTCAGAGAACAGGCGCCACATTGGCTCGCAACCCAAGCCGGACCGCTGTATAGATGACAACTCGTGTGGCTGGGGATGCGGACGGGTGCGGTATCTTCCTTGCTCTTCACACCCTGCAGCTATAGGCGGGAAATTAATCGAGCATCGAATATCGACTTGTAATCTAGATTTTTATACTATTCCATCCGTTGCGCGTTCGTCTGGTCGCCAATCCTGCATTCTTTTCTTTTGCTCTCTTAATCCACTTCATCACAATGCAATGGTCCATATATACACATCGCAAATTTCTATGATTCTGATACCACATTTTGGTAGTGGTAGTCGCTGGCTAGCCACTTGTTCTTCACTACGACGTCAACGTGTTTCATTGTCCTCGGGACACTGTCGGATTCGGATTACTTGTTTCACACGCTCGTTGCTTGAAATTTTCGTTTTCTTTCCCATCTGATTGCAGGTGAGAAGACCTTCAATTGTCTGCCCCACGCTCGAGGTAGTTGACTTTTATGTTGCGACGTCCTGACGATTGGCTATCCATACCCTTAGACATGTGGGTGATAGTAGATTTGAGATGGCCGTGTGATGAACAGGGACGATGTTCTTTTGTCATCTACAATCGAGAGATTCACACCTGGTATCGCAGTTGGAAATCCAAGGCAGACAGTATGAAAAATCAAAAAGATGCAC
>JBBPUO010000111.1:0-15795 GCA_038094755.1 Caloboletus firmus | reverse complement strand
AGTAGATTTGAGATGGCCGTGTGATGAACAGGGACGATGTTCTTTTGTCATCTACAATCGAGAGATTCACACCTGGTATCGCAGTTGGAAATCCAAGGCAGACAGTATGAAAAATCAAAAAGATGCATCGACGCCTCGACCAAGTCGAGATCGACATCAAAACGTCATGGGTTGGCCCTGTCTGTTTGCTGAAACCCTGGAATCGTGTCTGGTACGGCTGGGAGAGGTGTGTCAATTAACACACATGCAATGCTTGCTGTCATGCCATGCCATGCCATACGCCGTTTGGCGTGGCTGGTGTCAAAAAGGTTGTTGTTCTAAATTACCGTGTCACACAGGTAGAGCTACGTTTTCGATGCGTTGATGGCACGGACTCGGACTAGCGGTGGGTATAGTGGGGCTGTTAAGAGAAGGCCCCTGTCCCATCTGCGCGTTCTCGAGGTGACGTCGATGGAGCCCAGCATTTCTGGGTTCGTTTTGATGGATTTGATGGACTGTTCAGAGTGTGTCTATTGATACAATGATGATCCAAGTTTCCGGCGAGCCGAGTCAGTTTTACGCGAGTTCGATACATGAGGGTTCCTTGAAGTCACATTCATTACCGTGAGGGAGAGATGGCGTGGGAAAATATATACCCAAAGAGGCAGTCGTAGTGTTGGGCAAGTGTTCCTCGAGGCATCGGCATGGCTGGTTCGAGGCAAGAAGGGGGGGGGGACGACGAAAGGGGGGTAGTTCCGCTGTGGATAACTCGCAACGAGGACCGGCCGAACTACACGCCCCGAGTACCCTCATTCGTAAGTTGCCAAAGCAGTCCAAACAAGAAAAGGGCATGTCGGCACGAGTTGCAGGTAAAGGCGTGTCGTGCATTCTTCGCCCTTGTCTCCCATCTGCACTCACCTTCTCAGTGCTATACGATGACCTCGGGCAAGAGGCCTGCCGAACTAGCTCAGGCAGCGTATCCCATCCACAGCTCCACTCATAATGCTCGTCATCCTCCCTCCACTCCCGATAACACTCCTCGGACCCGCAAGCCCAAATCGAAGAAGAAAAGGGAGGAGAGATACGAAGAGGAAATGCAATACAACCTCTCCTACAACTTTAGAGGTGCTCGCAGACAGGCGCAGCCCTCTAGAATGCGGGACGAAGCAGGTCTGTCCCGCCCTTGCATGGTCTCTTCTTCCTCTTATGTGTCCTTCCCCTCTAGATTTCCTGCCACCCCCTACATACGAAACTGCGACTGCCGTGTCGACCCTCGTTTCTGAGAACTTTGTGCACCAGGGTGGTCCTCCCCACCCTGGCCTCGTTTCGCCCGCGGTCACAGTAGCTTCTCTCCCTCTGTCTGGTGGTCGGTCCCACCTGGCTGAATCGGATAGAAGTGATACGTTCTCTATCGAAACTGCGTCTCTGTCGTTGTTACAGCGTCCTTCCGAAGAGGACGGGTCTAGCATCGAGCTCGTTGATTTAGAGCCTCGTGAGCGGTGGGAGCTCGACCGCGTGCGAGGGATCCCCTTGGACGAGCGCGTGAAGAGACACAAGATGAGAACTGAGACGACTGTGCCATCTGGCTCTCCCGTTCCGCACAGAACTCGGCTTGCAAGTCAGCCCACGGTCTCTCGCAATCCAGGTTCTCAAGCCCGTTTCTTGGCGTCTCAGCTCTCTCTCCGCATTCCTGAGAGTCGTGATCGGTACGAGGATGATGATCGGAACCAGGATAATTCGGATTTGTCTACGCCGCCTACGCCGAAGCACCATCGAATGCCTAGCATTCCTAGCTCTCCTTCGCGGTTTTTCCATGGTCGTTCACATTCGCCTCAACCGTCCTCGTCGGTTATTTCGTTGCTCCGTAACCCCAGTCCGTTTTTCAAGAGTACGCCATCGTTACTCAACATTTCGCCGTCTCATCACGGCACTCCCCACCGTGCGCGGACGAAATTGTTCCATCGAAAGTCAAAGGAGCGTGCCTCAAGTGAGCCCCTGGAAGATTGGGAGGTGCTTGAACGCACTGGCTCTGGAGAGTCGTCTATCGATGGTTCTTTACCACCGCCGAGTCCTCCTGTAACGCCTCAGAACACGGTGATGCGACAATTACCGAGGTCAATCGCTCAGGATGTGTTCGTCGCCCCGCCAGCTAAGTTACCGGTTGATCGTTCACGTAAGGTGAATACGGTGCAGAGTCCACAGGCAGTCGGTTCGGACGTTCATCGACCTGCATCACCGCCGTTTGTTACTCGGCATGTTCGTCGTCATACGAGCTCCAGTCGTGGAGGTCAGATGGGCGCTTCGAGTGCACCAGTGTCTCCCATCTCCGTTTCTTCGACATCTACCTTTAGCACCTCCACCGTATCCCTCTCTCAGAACACCATCGACGGGGAGGACGTTCCAGCGGCCATGCAGGCCCTCGCGAACCGTGAAGTTTCCTCGGAACCTCCCCGTGCGGTGGGAAGCAGGGGTTACGAGTCTTCTCTGAGTTCCAGAACCCCTCGAGTCTCGTCGCCGGTCCGTCCTGCACCGGTTTATGAGCATGATCCCGATCTCCCCATTGTACCTAACCCAGCGCTGGCTTCTCTGCCCACCCGGTCTGCCACTGAGCGTATCGTCCGTTCGCCAGATGCACGGGATGAGAACCACGCTCTTGTGCGGGGGAGATCGCTTTCTCGAGACATGGGCATGCGGAGTGCGCCGGCTTACAGTTCCATATTCCCTTCTGGACCTCCTACACCGTTACCAAACATGACGATGACGCAAAGCCTTCCTCCTCCGATCAGTCAGCCATCTCCTCGACGACACTATCCCGGGAGACCGCTTCCAGCGACTCCTCCTGTCTCTCCTTCGTTGACGTGGATTCTCGACAAGGGGGTGAAGCATGTCTGTCCCCATCCAAAGGCGATGATGGTGTCTGCTGCCCCCACTACGCCTCCTATTCCCGAGGGCTTGCTTATCGATCTTGATGATGACAGCCTTGACGCGGCCCCTCAACCAGCTCCAAACCCTATGACACCCATCTGTATGGATTTCCTGGGCCTCGATGACGACAACGACAACGCGAGTGATTGCGGTACAGTAAGCCCCCCTGGGCCCTTGACCCCAACGACGAGCGACTACGCTTCTGCATCCAGTCTCACACTCTCCACCGCTGCCAACCGTTCTGTGGAGTACTTTGACACGTCGATGCAGACGACCCCCACGTCCGACGTTCCAGACATCAACAGACTGGTCTCCAGTCTTGGGGACCAGGGGATGTCTGACGGGTCTAATTATGACGTGAGTTCTCCGATTGACGACGATCTCGGGTCGTACGACGTGAACGAATCCTCCTGCCTAGGCGCTTCTACTCATTGCGGATCTGCTTGGGCCCGCTACGCCGCCGCTACCGGCCAATGTCCCGTCGCCAGAGGGTGATGGGGACGATGGGGTTGTGGATCCTCCGTCGTATCTCGAGGGCAAGGTCGAGCTCTTGCGGAGGCGGGTGACGCGGGACGGACGTGTCAAGTTGAAGATGTCCTTGTTGGGGGTGGCCGTGGAGAAGTGTACGATTTGCATGACGCAGTTCAAGGCTGACGACGGGGGTATCTTGGGAGCGACCTGTCACCATGCGTACGTATGACTACTTTGTCTACAGGCAAATGTGCGATGTGTGTGTGTGTGTTTCTAGATTCCACGAAAAGTGTTTGGCAAACTGGCTGGACCGGAGCCAAACGTGCCCGCTTTGTAGGGAGCGGCTGGACGCGCGTTGACTACGGGCCACGTCGCGTTTGATCGAATTGCGATTGGTCGTTCCGTGTTTTGCCTTTTTCTTTTCTCTTTTCGAGTTTGTCCTCTTTTTTTTCTTCCCCCCCCCTTTTTTTTTCCCTTTGTTGCATTATGGACTCGATCATCGTTCTACTCATGCTATAGCTTACATCTCTTTGGTTTCGTTTCATCTACCTACAACAAACTGCAGAGAGAGAGAGGGAGGGAGAGAGTAGGAGGGGAGGGGGAAAACGTATATCGCCAGATTTTGGCTCTCGTCCGTTCCGTGGCAGCTGCACCTTCATTCTTTTTTTAATATCATTCTTTTGTAGATTACTAGTGCTTGAGCTAGAAGCTTGAGGGGGGGAAAGTGGATGACGGTACTTGTTGTAATAGTTGGTATGCACGTTGTTGGTGTTGGTGAGCAAGTCCTGTTTTGTCGTTGAACGACGCCCATGATCTGTGTGTGGTGTGAGTATGCGCGTGAACCCATTGGCAGAGCAGACGCCTTCCACTCCTCCAACTGTTGTCCGTATTGACGGGCCCCTCCCAAAAACAAAAATCATTGGATCGATCGATCAACCAATCAATCGATATTGGAGCTTGGAGCTTGACGATCTATCGGAACTTTGACTGAGAAGCTAATAATGATTTCCGTGCTTTTGTCTCGTTGGCTCGTTCGAGGATCTCGGACCGGGATGCGAAAAAAAAAAAAAGAAAAAAAAAGATGTTTTGAATTTGAATTTGAAAATGGTGTTATCTTACAAAGAGTATTACGCCGTACAAACGCCCTTCCTGCGTCATCGAATATCCCATGACGTCACTGTCTTCCTCCAAATGTCGTCACCGAGTAGAGTTCGCTGTCATGGCACGGAGGCTCTCCGTCCCGCGTGTCTCATCCCCGCCTTTTGGTACGGCATTGCCGTCGCGCGCGCGTTTCGGAGTATCGAACGCAGCGGCCCGGTCACCGTCGTTCGTCTCGGCCCGGGGCTGTTGGAACTGGCACCCAAGCTGGACATGCCCGTGCCGCGCGTGCGGTGGGGGTAGGGGAGGAGACGTGCCGCGCTGTCTTCCTCTCCTTCGTCTTCTGCATCGGGCACGACAAATCGCGTTCGTTTCGTGCGCTCGCGGCGGTTAGGGCGGGTCACCTCCCGCTCTTCTTCACCTTCTGCTTCTTCTCCCTCCCGTCTGTTTCTGCCGTACCGCGCCTTGCCCGCCCGGACGCCTGCGCGTTGTTGGTTGGCGTTGGCGTTGGTGGCGGGGCGTGTAGTGCATTGGTTTGTGCTGGTGTCGCGACCCAGCCCGGGTTTCGCGAGACGGCGGGAGGGAGGTGGCGTGGGCGGGCGCGGGCGGTCGAGTGGATGCACGACGCGCCGCGCAGGACGCATGACAGATGCTGCAGCAAGGAAATCAGTTGAGATGGATGCTGGGTCAAGAGGTCGTCCTGGTTGGAAGCAGGGGGGTGGCTGGTCTTCACCTCCCTCGAGTGGTTCAGTCGCTTCCCTTTCAAACTGCGGTGGTAGTGGGTCGCCAGGGGGCTGGCCTTGGTCGTCTTCGAGGGGCTCCGTCGGCTCCCGTTCAGAAGGCCGAGGCAAGGAATCGTGGACGTTCAGGAAACAGGCGAGAGTCCCGTCTTTGCTTTCGTCGGGTGGTTCCATGGCTTCCCTTTCAAATGGAGGTGAATCATCCCACGTATGCCTGTCCGCATCGAAGACGGAGTTCGAACAGTGCTTAGAATTGTCTAGGCCATCGTTTGAACGCGCGCGGTCCAATGCCGCGCACAGTGCATCCGGGACATTCGTTTGCGGTCGGTGGATAGCGGTCGGCTCAGACTCGATGATGCATGCTGACGTGGGCTCGGGGTGGCGGCTGTAGTTGCTCCGACTGTCTGCGTCGAAAGAGGGCGTCTCGTCGGCGACCAACGTGAGCGATCGTAACTCATCGAGAAGGGTTGCTACGATTGTTGAATGGGATGTACTACCGCAATTTTGCGATTCATTCCCGACGGTGTCTTGGATTTGACCACTCGCCGCATTGATGAGTTCGAGGGGACAAGAATGATAGGCAGACACAAAGTTCTCATGGCTGAAATCCACCCGAGGTGCCGATGTCACAGAGACGGTGCTATCCCCGGGCAAGTTGTCTCTCGCCGTGTGGAGTGAGGGGGTGTACAGTGGCGTTGGCGCAGTGAATCCGGAGCAGTACTGATTCGCAGAGGGAGGTGGTTCCTGGACAGGGGTTTGCCAGGTCGAAACTGGCTGAGGGACGTACTCCGGGAGCGGGATCCAGTGCGTCCATGGGGTGTAATCGTACGAGGGTGGGGCAGGTGCAGTATCTGTCAGTATGTCCATGTCAACGTCGCTCGATAGGAATGGTGACGGAGGTAGGCAGTCCATGTCGTCTTGTTGGATAGGCTCCGAAAAAGTAGATGTTCCGTTACTGTAATAAAATAGATACTGGGGAGGCAAATTGCTGCCGTCTATAGTGGGCAAGGTAAATGAAGGCTGGGTGTCCGTGGTCCCATAAGGGTGTGGATATTGGCTTTAAAGAAATTGTGAATAAAGTACATGCGGATAGGAATGAGAGGCCATACCATATGTCAGAACGCCCCAGTGGGGTTTCCGGTGGAACAGGAATTGACAAGGGTGACAGTTGCGGAGGCAATGTGGCGAAGCTTGGTTGAGTAGCCGGCAGTGGCGATGATCCCGGTTCCCGGATGACGACCGCGGACGCAAGCAGAGGATCCTTTGGCACGGAGGGCGCAGCTTCGTTCACAGCCTTTTGGTCTGAGGGTACAGTGGTGTGTGGCATCGAGGCTTCCACTCGTGAAGGACCATACTTGATTTCGAAGTCGTACCACGCACGACATGACTGCTCACGCACCGGCTCTTGCGGGATGAGTTGTGGCGGCGTGCCACATGCCTCGCGCAAAAGTCTTCCGAGGAGGGATGTCGAAGGGGGTTGGGAAATGTGCTTGAGATCGGCGAGGTAGGTGCCAGGAGGAGATTTCTGTACGATATCATAAAAGTAGTTGCCCTGGGATCTGAGAGATGGGATGAGAGGGGGGGCATGGGGAAAGGAGGGGTGCGGTGGGTACCTGTTCAAGCCGAAGCAAAAAGTAAACTGAAGGGCGTTGTGGGGAGTGACATTGCGGAGGTCAGTGAGTGGCATGAGCAAAGGCTTGTCCTTTGTCGAACGCGTGACAGGGGCTATTTCATATGTAGTGCACGTGACCGGTACAGATGTTGGGTTTCCACGTGATGGATTACATAATAAACACGCTATGTCCGAGTGCACGCGCTGACGGCGAGGGTCAGCCACAACCACTACCGTCGACGTTTCGAGGTGTTAGGCCGTCGAAATGTCCACTTATACGACCTACTCAAAAATGCCCCCTGCGCAACTCCAGCGTCGTCCCCCCTTTTCCAACGCGATCAACCAAGTCCCACCACAAGCGCCTTCGCCTACCAAGCAGGAAAAAGTCAAGGCCGCTCCGTCCGATCCACCGTTGCCGAGACAGAACAGTAAGACGACGCCCCCGTCGCCGCCCAAAGTAATTACAGACAAGAATAGACTCTTGGAGTTCCACCGCGTCGGATTTTTGGGCGAGGTCTGTTCGGGTGCCGTCCGATGTACGTGACCACCTTTGACGTCGTTCCACAGGGTGGCTTTGCACGGGTGTATGAAGTCAAGGACGTCCGTGGGACCCGCCATGCGTGCAAGGTCGTCACCAAGACGTCCCTCAAGACCAAGAAGGCGAAAACCAAGGTCGGTCTCTCTCCCCGAGTGAATTGCTCATGCTGACATCTCGCTAGCTCTACGCAGAGATCAAGATCCATCGCTCATTGGCGCACCCCAACATCGTCCGCTTTTACGAATGTTTTGAAGATGACGACAATGTCTACATGACCCTCGAGCTCTGTCACAGCGGTTCCCTCATGGACATGCTGCGTCGCCGACGCCGCTTCACAGAGCCCGAAGTCCGTTACTTTTTGGTCCAGATTATTGGTGCCTGCAATTACATGCATACCCACCAAGTCATCCACCGTGACCTCAAACTTGGTAATTTATTCCTCGATGGCAACATGAACATCAAAGTCGGCGACTTTGGTCTGGCTGCACTCATTGAGAACCCTGGCGAGAGGAAGAAGACCATTTGTGGTACCCCCAATTACATTGCCCCAGAGGTGCTGTTTGACACAGCAAACGGACACAGCTTTGAAGTCGACACTTGGTCTATCGGTGTCATTCTTTACACTCTCTTGATCGGCCGTCCCCCTTTTCAAACCAAGGATGTCAAGGACATTTACACGTGAGTGTACACCACTGCCTTGTTTGTCACCCCTTTTGAATCCCATCTTAGCCGGATTCGCGACAACGTTTATGAATTTCCTCCAGAGAGACGGGTCTCCGCGGATGCACGCGAATGCATCACATCCATTCTAACACCCGATCCGAATCAACGACCCACGCTTGTCGAAATCATCGCATCACCCTTTATCGACTACGGGATCGTGCCACCCTTTATTCCCGTCTCCGCACACGACGCACCACCCGATTTTCGTTACATTACCCGTCCCATGTCGATCGTCAACCTCGCCAAGATCAAGAAGGCCGCGCTGCTCGACGATGATCAAGTTTCGAACATGGACATATCGGGTGCACCATCAGCCAATGTCCAACCCGTCAAGGCTAGTAATCCGACCACGTCCAGTATCGCCCAGCAGGAGAAGGAGTTCCAGCGGGCTGTTCAACCTGGTAGTCCCATCTCTGCCTTGCTCAGTTCAGCCAAACAACCCCTCGTCATGTCCACCACCACCACCACGAAAGAGTCACAGTTCTTCCGCAAACTCCAGGCCGCCAAGGAGAGCAAACCGTCCCCTCTTCGCACTGTCCGCTCGACACGCGCGTTGGGGGATATCGAGGAAGAGGAGCAGGAGGTACCGCGTGGGACACGGGAGAAGAATTTTGATCTGCAGAGGCAAAAGGAACTCGAGTCCCAAAAGGCCCGGATCGTGGCTCAGATGGCGCCTGCCACAGGGCATGGTGCTAACCGGGCCGAGGAGGAGCTGGAGAACGTGCCCCCTGTGCGCAAGGACCCAAAGGGGAAGGAGCGCGCGCGGGACGAGCGCAAAGACGCTGTGTCTGCACCGGATGCAGAGACGGAGACACCGCCCCGGATGAACGGATTTGATGCAGCCGCGCGGACGTTGACGTTGGCATTTGATGCCAAGGCGGCGGGCAAAGTGTTTCGTGATCCGCGTGAGGATGAGTGTCTGCCAGATGAGCGTGTGTTTATCGTGTCGTGGGTGGATTACTGCAACAAGTATGGGATGGGGTATGCGTTGACGGACGGGTCCGTGGGCGTGCACTTTAATGACAGCACGACGTTGATTCTTGCAGCGGATAAACAGTGAGTGTTGGTTTGATGGATTTGACGGGTGCACGTTTCTGACGGTCGGTTTAAAAAAGCCATTTTGACTATATCACGTCTCGTCGCCATGGGCAGGTTTATGTCCGCAAGTGCTATTTGGTGTCCGAGTTTCCGGAGGATCTGAAGAACAAGGTCTATCTGTTGAAACACTTTGAGCGGTACATCATGGATCGGCTGTATGGTGACTATGAATACACGTTCGAGGACCTCAATCGGACGAAGGGGATGGATTTCGTTCAAAAGTATCTACGGATGAAACATGTCATTGTCTTCAAGATGAGTCACGACGCTCTTCAGGTAAAGTTTGATCCCCTTTTGCGTCTCCCTCACGCTGACTTTCTTTTTTCCACCCCCCCAGTTCAACTTTTACGACCACTCGAAAGTGATTCTGTCCTCGCATGGCCTGCTTGTGACGCACATCGACAAGAATTATAAATTGACACGATATACGTTGAGCGAGGTGATGATGCAAGCGATGCAACCACCGTTGGCGGACGCAGAGCAAGCCAAGTTTCATCAGCGGTTGGTGGACAAGCTCAAATATTGTAAGGAGGTATTGACGAGCATACGGAATGCGAGCGCGAATGCAGATGCGGGTGCGAGGGAGGAGGAAGGGATGGGGACGGGGGCAAGTGTGGTGAGTGGGAAGGCGTCCAAGGTGTCGTTGCGGTAGATGTCGGTGTGTGTATGGGGGGATGGACGGAGGAGTGTGGGTGGTTGGGAATGTTCTGGTTTTGAAACACTCGTCGTCGTATATCGCTGCATTTCATTTTCCTATATGGTTTTACATCTGCATGCGTTCGGGTTCTTTTTCTCCTTTCTCTATTTTCTTCTTTTTTCCTTGTTTGCCGTGCATGTTTCCGGTTGAACGGTTTTTGCCAATCGTTGCTACGGGACGCTGGACGCTGGGCGGGGTAGTAGCGCGTAGTATGAGGGTCTCAGGGACATTACGTCGAGGCGGCAAGCGGTGCGCAGTGACGCGCTGCTCGTAAGTTGGCTAGCGCGCTGTCGGCATCGACGTCGGAGGTGTGTAACTGCAAGTGCCAAGCACGGCTGGCCCGCTGATTGTAGGGCAGCAAGCAATGGATATCAATGTTAGTCCTTTTTCGTTCGTATGTCTATCAGAGCGCTCGCTTGCATGGATGGACCGCCGTGTTAGGGCCGGCGTCGTTGGGTGTCGATACGGGTATGATATATTGGCATCGTTTTTTCTCCCCACATGCTTGTACGAGGAAAGGGGATAAAGAAATCAATGTCAACAATCTTTTTTTTTTTCGGCGTGCTGTAACGTTCTAGATGAGCAAAAAAAAAAGGGGCCGGAGGGGGGGGGGTGTATGCCTAGCTATGGTCACACAGATTTCATCGCTGCGTCCAATCATGGGTCGAAAAAGCCCACAGTTCAGTGAAGCGGCGACGTTCTGTCTTTCGCCGCCAGACCATTGACATGGGAGATGTCGAGATTCCGTCCTGGACCTTACCCGTCAACGCAGACCTGTACTGAATCCAAATCAGTGACATTCCTTAAAGGATTGGTTAGCTCGAAGTACTCACCCAAGTACATGTACTGTATTGTATGTTCGCTTGCGCAAAACAGTGGATCAGCAAAACGATCCCACTGGTTAATCATCACCTTTTTGGGTGATCTGGGCTTCGAGATAGCACACTGAAAACAGATATATGTATAGGTTTCCAGTGCGATTTCCGTTCCTGGCCATCACTCATGCAGTCCTGTGCTTGTACCGTTGTCAACCAAGTGACTTCCATAGTGTATTGCTGTACTTACTCTGTCTTTGATTCGATTTCGTAGCCACTCAGCTAAAACCCGGCACGGGTCAGAACATAATCCCTCCATTCACAAGGGCGATAGTCTGTCATTTTCATCGTAACGTCAGCTCTTTCTTTTGATCGCACTTGTGACGACGATCGTACACTTTTTTATTTTTATTTTTACGACGGCTGGATTTTCTCTGGGTTGATTATACTGCGAATCCGAACGTCGCTTGCGAGACTGACAGGAGTCACAGCATGCCAGACGGGGGCATGGACCGGCTCGAGTGTTGGGTCATTGATGTCGATGGATGCCCACGGTGCCCATGTTCGGTATGGCATGACAGACCTTTAGAAAGTTCAAGGAAGCTAGTTGGCTGCCTTCGTAGCCGAGGCACGAGGCTACGGAGGTCTTAATCTACGCGTGAGAAGTGAGGTGGCTCGCCTCTCTTGTCTTTTCGCCGCTCTCGCATCCTCGTTAGCTCGTAGTCGCTCAGTAGACACAGTCTCCTTCGCTCTTTCATTTCACACCCGCCCACCACTCCCACTCACAGGCGGCTGACAAAATCTTCGTACACTCACATTTCGTCCGACGCTGCGCACTCGACGCCTGTCAGTAGCGAGCTCCGCTGTTCGGCGCCCAGCCCGCCCTCACAGCGACCTCGCCCTGACAGTTCCGGGTCCTGTTTCGGGCCGGAAAAGCCTCAAGCTTTTCACCCAGACCATTTGCTTGTATCCGCACACTCCGTACTAAGCTCATTTCAATCTATGTTCATTTGCCTTATCATTGCCGCATCATTGCCAAGTCACTACGCATCGATACGCATAGAAGTATATACGCCATGCTTGAGGAACAAGAATTCGATTCAGAGCTTACATAAGTGGAATCCGTCGCCGGCCCGCATGTGCGCGTGACCTGACTCGCTGAGTCTTAAGATCTTAACAATGAATCCATTTGAGAGGGGATGTCTGCAGTGGTCTCCTATACTCTTCTTTTTTTTTTTTGACAGCATGGGTATGTCACAACCAACCTCTGAGTTACATCGAGCTCATGGACATTATGCGGCTATATGGATGCACGGGTAGCTGTACCTTCAATCCGTAGGTTAACCCTGTGAACTTCGAGTCGATGCTGATCTCCACTTTTTGCGTGGAGCTGCGAAAATACTACATGGTCGTCAGTAGAACTTTGAAGCAAGCGCAAGCGTGGTAGTAGTATGGGCTTATTCCCGCGTCAGCCGTCAGGTGAGTACCTTATTTATCCAGTGACATTCATGGCATCTGATACTTTACATCGAACAGCGTCACACAACTAAATTGTCTCTCACTACTCTCCGACGTAGGCATAAGAGGCTGTACATGCGTTGCTCACGGTGTTCCATGGATTATTGTATGGCTGGCAGAGGCGATTGTCCCCGATGAGCAAGCCGTTACAGGCTGCCGGTCCGCCAGTCAGCGTGAATGACTATAGGTACAAAGGTAAGCATGCGCAGGTTCATCTACCTGAAAAGGCCAGCACGTACATCCGATCCATACGCCTGTAATGTCCCAGTGAACACGCAGCCATCGAGACTACCGGGACTCGTAGCAGATGGGTAGTAACAGGTAATAGTGTTACCCGAGCATGTCCAAGAGTTGAGACATCCCCCGGCGTCGCAGTTGGGGCAAGAGAGGCAATACGCGGAGACCCCTGTGGAGAGCGATAGCAACGTCGCCGTTAGAGTTGCAACGAATGCAAAGCGAGTCATTCTTTCTCTTTGAAATTGCTTGTTCGTATTGAGATTAGAGCTTGATGCGACAGGGGGGGGTTATGGTTAATGAGACTCACTTGAAAATGTTTACTTTGTCGTTTGGGCCTGCTTCGACTCTGGAGAACGGTACACTTTCTTATACCCTCCCGTGGCATCTCAACACGGCCCCCGCCTCGTGGCAAGCATTTAATCGCACTACCCCACGCCCGTCAGCGACCATGAGATCGGTCAGCGACGGGAGCACCACGAGGGAAAGCGAAGTCGGTTTCTGTACAGTTCAATAGCCATCCGGCCAATCACGAAGCAACGGTGACATGTCAGGTTCGTTCTTCCTCCGCGGAACTCTTTTTTTGCATGTGTATGATGTATTCTCTCAATGCGTTCACCTCCCTTTTGTGGGTATGTCTTCTGGCTTCTTCGATTTGTGACACGCTTTGGCGAACTTATCGCAATTTTTGGAGTTTTCTATTGATCATCTATTAGGGGATGTCTCAGGCTGAATACACGCCGTTTTCCTGAGAATCGCTCAGAATGACAACGGATAGGTAGTGGCAGGCGACATTACCATCTGCGCAAGTGGGCCACTGCTCCAGTAATTAAGGCAGATATCGCTCAAGCGTTCTCGGTACGTCTACGGTCTAGTATCACGGTGCTGTGACGACGACGTATACTTTTTTTTGTCGACAGCTGGTTTTCTCTTGGTCGATTGTGCTGTGGGACCGAACGTCGTTAGCGGGACTGACAGGTCACAAGCTCGATCGGTGATGGATCATTGATTAGTGACCACAGAGCCTATTATAAATATATAACAAGTATGTTCGGCAATGCAATAACAGACCTCTAGAAAATAAAAAGCCGGTATGCCATGATTAGGGGGACAAAAATTCAAGCTAGTATATGGCCTTTGGTATTTGCTGTCCAATAATATACTGCACCGTACTATCTGTTCCAAGGCGGAAGAGATAGAAATTAGAAACTTAAGAAGGGATTCTGAATATGTTATGTTCAGCTCCTTAGAGAACCTGCAGGTAACACCAGTGCTCACCGCATGCTCACTGCTCACTCTCTGAGCGTCGACCACACTGTCAACTCAGAATGTGGCAATTTGGATTACCTAAGTAGCAACGATCGCACTACACTGCTCACGTGATGCCACGATGAGTACATGTCCTGAAACTTCAAGTTGAGTCGCTGACATCTGCGGTCTGGCATTATGTTGGTTGGTGTAAAACAAGGCGATAAACCCCATGGAGAGGATGTCTGCAGTGGTCTCCCACCGCAGGTCTTGTCTTTGACAGCATGGATATGTCACAACTAACCTCCGAGTTGCACCGAGCTCATGGACATTATGATCATGATGCAGCCGTATGTGCATACGGACACCTGTTCCGTAGGTCAAACTTATGAATTCGATGCTGATTTCCTCTTTTTTTGGAGCCTTAGTCTTTCTTTGCGTGTAGATGCGAGAATGCCACATGATCGTCAGTCGAACTTTGAAGCAAGCGTGGTGGTGTGGGCTTACGCCCGCATCAGCCTTCAGGTAAGAACCTCAAAATTTTACTTAGTGACATTCGTGATATTTCCAAGGTGCCAGGCACCTGATACTCTACACCGAATAGCGTCATATGATTAAATTGCCTTGCACTATTTGCTACCAGGTTCTCCGACGTAGGCGTAAGAGGCTGTACATGCATTGGTCGCAGTGTTCCATGGGTCATTGTACGGCTCGCAGTAGGCATTGTCTCCGATGACCAAGCCGTCACAGGCTGCCGGTCCGCCAGTCAGCATGAATGACTGTAGATACAAAGGTGAGCTTGCACAGGTTCATCTACCGGAGAGGGCCAGCACGTACATCCCATCCATACGGTTGTAGTGTCCCAGTGAACACGCAGCCATCGTAACTTCCGGGAGTCGTAGCAGATGGGTAATAGCAGGTAATAGTGTTACCCGAGCATGTCCAAGAGTTGAGACATCCCCCGGCGTCGCAGTTGGGGCAAGCGAGGCAGTACGCGGAGACCCCTGTGGAGAGCGATAGCAACGTCGCTGTCAGAGCTGCAACGAACGCAAAGCGAGTCATTCTTTCTCTTTGAAACTGCCTTGTTTGTATTGAGGTTAGAGCTTGATGGGACAGGGGGGTGATGATTATTGAGACTCACTTGAATGTTTACTTTGTCGTTCGGGCTTGCTTTGACTCTGGAGAACGATACGCTTTCTTATACCTCCTTGCGAGACCCCGCGTCATGGCAACCATTCAGCCGTGCTACCCCACATGCGTCAGTGACCATGAGACCGGTCACGGCGGGAGCTTCGCGAGGGAAAGTGAAGCAGGTTTCTGTACAGTTCGGTGGCCATCTGACCAATCATGAAGCAATGGTGAGATCTCAGGATCATTCTTCCTCCACGAAACTCTTTTTTGCATGTGTATGATGTACTTTCTCAAAGTGTTCACCTCCCTTTTGTGGGTATGTCTCCTGGCTTCTTTGATCTGTGACATTCTCTGGAGAGCTATCTAAAACTGGTGAGTACTATATTGTTGTCTATTGTCATTTTCAATGAGATGAATTGCCCCCTGTTATCTATGGAGGTCCAGATGCTCGTGCTCCATTTGGCACATTTTTAGACTCAAGTGTGTACTGTGTGCTTGGCATGAACAAAGCAAGGCAAATTGCCTTTCTACAATTGAGACCCTTGATCATTTGAGTGTCCAGACTTCCATACTTATTGCAATTTTGGGAGTTTTCTATCACCCATAAGGGATGTCTGAGGCTCAATGTAAGCCCACTATATCAGATATGAACTGGCATACATGACACATCAGCAAATCATTGAAACAATCTTCATTAGACACTCTAGATATTTGATACTACATTCATTGCTTGCTCTACACTTCTGCCATTCTCACTCACAAGCTTTGTTGCTTAGCTTCACCACTTAGCTAATATGTCACATTACTTGGTGTATCATGTGATAGATATCATAATCCAAGACACCAAACCCAAAACCATATTCTCTTGATTATAACATGGCTGCTGCATGCCCTTTAGTCATTGAGATTACATTATATATTAGTTATCCCAGATCTCATATAGATATACCTTATTACCCAATACAAGA
>JBBPUO010000110.1:17523-40307 GCA_038094755.1 Caloboletus firmus | reverse complement strand
GAAAGAGGATCGTTAGACTCACCCACGACCGAGACCAGCAACATAGGATGCCGGTACCGGCATCGAGAGGAATGCCAGTTTGTTAGTTTTGTTCGCTGCCATGGCTGGCGACGGTTAAGTAGTAATGTCGGCAGTTGGTTAGTGGACGAGCTCGCTGTCTGCGACGCTGAAGCAAAGGTTCATCATTGACAAACCCCACGTGACTGGCACCCTTCAGCAGGTGGCACCCAAAGCTTCAAAGCTTTCCCGTCGACCATCATTGTCCACAAATCTTCGACTAAGTACTAGTCCACTCTCTCCGTGTTTGAACAAGGGAATCCTATTGAAGATCGATGAGCTCTACGTCGAGGCGGCAGCCCCGTCGGCCGTCATAAACTCTTACAGCTTCGTCTCCTTCACAAATCGAATTACAACCGTGTCAAACCTGGCTGTGAGGTCTCCGAGCTCAGATGAATCTCTGCAGAACGGGAAGTGATCAGTACTGGTCATAACGTTCTGTCCCTATCTACCGGTGGTTTCCACAGGGTCATGGGGTAGAGGTATGACAAGTCCTGGATCACCATACCTCGTCCTGATCAGAATGTCATTACCTAGGCCCCGTCGTAACTTACTCCTTCACGACATCGTTGCGGAGCGGCAATACGTAACTCGTAGTGAGGACACGGTGTGCTCAGTCGGAACTGACAGATACCAGACGACTGGACAAGACGATACACCTCCAAAACAATCGTACGATCGAGCTGCAAACGTAAAGCAGCCTCCGCTATCGAACGCGCACTCCGCATTTCGGCCGTTCTACCGCATACCACCACAATCCATCCTTGCAGCGTTTCTGCCTCTGCCAGTACCGGTACCATCTCGCCCTCGAACGAGGACGTTTCATGAATCCGCTCGTGTCCAACGCTCAGGAGGGTGCCCCAATCCAATTCTCTGGGTCAACTACATAGACATTCAACGCGTTTGGTGTTCAGGACCGACGAGCGTGTGAGAGTGCAGTTCTGGCATCCTCGTTCTCGTTCTGTTGTCAGTGTCCTCAACCTACCCAAGAGTCGTATATCATTTATATCGTTCGCAGTATTGCGGGACGGCCAAGTTGACGCTTCCGGGCATCGACCGTGAGTCGTCATTGGATACTTTTTGGCGGTGGTGCTTATTGTAACGAGGTCCGCCGGAACTCTCCTATGCAGCCGGTATGTCTACAGAGCACACGCTCCTTGACTTCATCTTCATCCAATTTTACTGTAAGCATCGTGTATTGACTGATTAAGTAACGTATCGGAATGGTTCCATTGCCCATGTGACTCTTGACAGGCTCGTTGTTGTCGATATCGCCGATTATGAGTCACTTTCTTTCTATGTTTATTTTTCAAGGCGTCCTTGGATCGACTCTATGCCCAAGACAGGCTCAGTCGCCATCGCGGTCCAGTTATATCTAACCCGGGGCTCGAACTTTGATATCCCTGAATCCTCGCCGGAAGCGTGGCTGCAGAAGCTACTGATCTATAAAAGACGGCACTCGTACCGTTCTGTGTCCCTCGCCGCGGCTGCTCGTGATGACATCTTGATCTCGGTGTCACCGAGGGCCCCATGTATTGACTGCCCTCCAGGGATGGTCGGCACCGCTGGCCGCCGGGGTGCCCCGCGGGCATCTCCAGTGAACGTCGTTCGCTCTCACTGCCTGTCACTTGGATTCCACTCCCCCGTTGCACTCGCACACGGTCTTAACCCGATACCTTGGGCGACGTGATATATTACATTGTTACTCGGGTTTTACTACCAGATACATCCTTATGGAACTCGGATGTCAGACAAAGAGATGACGTCCTGAGTCTGCCTGGAAACGAACTCAAGAACTATGTACACACTCTCCCAATGCAGCATGATATCTGCGTGCACCACTTTGAATCATACTGAATCAATTTGCCTTGTCGTGCGTACCCGAGCGAAAGCATAACTAACATCTCCGTGGAAAACTTGATTGTAAGGGAAGACCCTTGCTGATGTCGATCCACTATGAGTTTAACAATGTAGGCAAAAGGAAAGTAACGCGCGCCGGTAGATGGACCCCTGCGGCAGAGGGCTCAGATGGATCGTTTGCTTGCTGCAGCTGATAGGACGTAAGCCGTCATGACGAGTTCTGCCATCATCGGAAGAAAACGAACTGGGCTGGCTTTCGTTGAATCAATAGGACGTTGTCCGCTACTGGAGTACTGTGGTTCGGAGTAGTCTCAGCGGGCAGTTTATCCTGTAACGTGTGATGGGTCACTGCATACAAATCCGAGGAACGAACAGCGAACCTTTTGCTTTTGTTTGTTGGGGCTGCTGTGGTTATTCATTAAGACAAGATGTTAAACACATTGCATCTGATAGTGTATCAAGGAAGCGCACTCACTCCCTTACATTGAGCTGCAGCCATCCTCAAAGGTCCCTGATGTGTGGCACCCACTCTTGCTGGTAAGTGGGAAGGAAATTGACCGTCTGCAAGTCGGCGCGACTTTCCAGGACATTGTCGACTCGGGTTATGTGAAGTGGGGTCCTGGTGATTCTGTAGCCACTTTTTGAATATTGAACGGCCCTGGGGTGACTCGACCGTGTCGGGATTTGCTTGTGCGCGTGTCTCGGGGGTAGGGGTTGCCAGTGTATTTGTTGGTGTTGATATGGCATGGGAGGGGCCGGGTGGTAGTACCTCGTCGTCCTGGGGATCAGCAGAGGAGGTTGGGGATGGTGGCTAAGTTCACCAGCGTCAATATGAGGGAACGGAAGAATGAAATAATCACCAACCTTGTCGTGAATGATTGAGGACCGGGCGTGCTGGATGGCGGCGCGACCTGCGCTTCGTGAGAACTTGCTTCGGCCAAAATGAATAAACACATACAGAGTCGAGGAGATCGCCCTCGCTGTCTTCGCTGTGTCCCTCGGACTCCAGTGGACCAGATTCCCCGGGATCTTCCCTTGTGAGTGGTTGAGGATCGGGTGCGAGGCTCGATGGCACCTCGACCTAAGTGCTACTGTGAGAACTCGCATTGAGGGCAGAACGAACAAAGTCATACCTCGAGGAAATCACCATCGCCGTCTTCGCTGTGTCCCTCGGACTCGAGTGGACTGGAGTTCCCCAGATCCTCCTGTTCGAATGATTGAGGATCGGGTGTACTGGACGGCACCTCGACCTAGTATGCTATCGTGAGAACTCGTGTCGAGTGCGAAACAAATAAACTCATACCTCAAGATCACCGTTGCCGTCTTCGCCAGGTCCCTCGGATTCGAGTGGACTGGATTTCCCCAGACCTTCTTGCTGTGGATTGACATTGAGGACATTCTAGTATAGTATTTAATCCAATGAAACTTACGGTGATGTGCACGAGCAGGCAGCCGTCACTGCTGTCGTAGACTCGGACTTTAAGTCCGGCCGCTGTCGCGATTCGATCACCTTGCAGTGAGTATTTCACTGCTATCACCAGGTTCTTGTTGTCAGGTACACTGACCGCTCGTTTGCGAGTTGCGACGTTCCAGATAGTCGCTGTACGGTTGTCCGAAGCAACCCCAAATCGAGTCGAGCCAGGCGAGAAATCAGCTCCATTGATATCCAACTTGCATGAGACTCCTTTTTTGTACATTTTTGCATCCCGCAGAATGAGCTCGTCCTGCCAGCGTGTCCGCGTTGCGATCCATCTACCAAAATTTGAGGTCGCGCGACACAGGACAACGTCCGCTCCCATTGTTGCCATTTGTTTCCCGTCTTCCGCTCGCGACGATGGAACCCACAAGTTGATATCGCCGCTCATGAGATACTCGTCATTCGCCGAGAACGTCACTGCACGTATCTGATCGTCGACGTCGATTCCGATGGGCAGAGAACATTCTTATCCAAGGGTCAGCATAGACGTAGCTCCATCTTCTCAGTACGCACCGGTCATTATCGACGTCGTCGTCTGAATTAGCGAAATAATGTTCCAGAGCATGGGAGAGGGTCAACGGACAAGGAGTATTCCGCACGCCTTCCTTCGCATTCTATATGTACACGTCGCCCATCCTTGATATAGACCAGTGCACCCACGCTCTATCGCCTCGTGTATTTGGTGCCTGCTCGTATCCGGATCATCTCACCACATCTGTCTTGAACATCACAACTGACCGCTTATTCGCGGGTGCGCTTTCGCGTAGACACCAAGCTGAGTCTACGACCGTCGTGGTGACTGCTTCCTCGGCGACATCTGGCTCAACGTTGGCTCGCAGTGCAACACTACCTTTGCTTGTCCAGATGGTGTGACCGCCTTAAAGCCTTGTCTGAGGGTAAAATCGAGAAACCGACGTGTTCACTGGAACAGTGCTTTCGGAATGGCCGGGTCACCGTATGATACAACCAAAAAAGCAATACGACGTTACCAAAAGTCCTTCCAACTACTGCATCTGGCACAAATCAAGCTCCGGGGTATCACCATGACGCTGACGAATACTGTCATAGCGTGTTCCCCCAGTGTTTTGGCATCCAAAAGAGACTGTGTCGACGTGCACCATCGACCTCGACCTACCCATCCTTTCCTACCCCAATGGGACTATCTACACTGGGGGGATGGTGCAAGGCATGATCGGCGATGGGGGAGAATCGGACGTGATGTCAAGGAAAGCTCGCATCGATCTTCCGTGTGTTGGATCTGAGCGTGCCTTCGCCGGAGACGATGCGGAGACGGCATTGGTGTCGAGGGGATCGTCCCCGCGCAAAACCGTCTAAGGTCCCAAACACGGACAGTGCCGTCGTTCGAGCCCGATACTATCCACTCGGCGTCGAGCGCGACGGATCGGACCCGGGCGGTGTGCCCGACCAGAGGACTACCGAGTTGAGACCCTGTCTCGACCTCCCACACTCGAACAGTGTGATCGGCCTGACTGTATTGGTATACCCTCCGAGCGTGCAGACCGGTAAACCCGCTTGCACGTTCCGCAGTCGGACAGTGTTATCTGACGGATCAGACACAATCTATAGGCCGTTTGGCGAGAGTACGACCGAGTAAATGGGTTGAGTGTGCCCTGTGAGCGGATTGCCAATGACCGACCACGTCGCCGCACCCTACACCCTGATGCTCCCCCGAGACAAAGTACTTGCCATCGAGTGAAAACACGACGGCATTGACAGCGTTCTTGTGCGCTTTGATAATTGTGTCGGTTTGCGCGCTTGCAATGACCCACACTCGGATGGTGCTATCATCCGATCCTGACACGACCCAATTCCCATCGGGTGAAAATGTCACTGAATTGACCCGCCTGATGTGCCGCCTGAGAGAGAACCGCCCATCTCCACCTTCGTTCCCGTGCCCCAAATTCGGACCGTCTTGTCCGATGAGCCTGAAGCGATTCTCGTCCCGTCCAACGAAAGAGCAACTGACACGACCGCAGAGGTGTGTCCCTTGGACGGTTTGCTGGTAACCCGGGTGCCTGCCACCGCATCATACACCCTGATTGCGGCATTGAATGAACCTGAAATGATTTGCCTTGTCCCTGGCAAAAACCCGGCCGACCGAAAAGACTGCGCCGGTCAGCCTGCCAAGCTTCAGGCTCGACTGGGTATCCCACGTTTGGATCGTACCATCCCAGGAACCTGACACGAGGGTCCGGACATCGTGCGAGATGGCTACCGAGTTGACTTTTCCGGTATGCTTTGCGAGGGGATTTTCAACCTGCGAGTGCGTCGCGGTGTCCCACACCCAGACGGTGCGTTCGGTTGACCCCGACACGATGTACTTGGAATCAACTGAGAATGCAACAGAGGCGACGCCGTCAATATGCCCTTCAAGAGCGCCAACGTGTGAACCAATTCTCAAGTTCCATAATCGAATGTTGGCATCATTGGACCCCGACGCAACGAGTTTGCCGTCGGGAGAGAACGCGACGGAATTGATTGGACTTGTGGAACCATTGATTGGATCGCCAACCTATGACCACGTCACCTATGCCTGGGTGATACCCCGAGACGATACGCCGCCGTCAAGCGAGGTCGCAACCGTGTTGATCGGGTTGGTTTGTCTCTCGAATATGCCGACTTGAGCGCGGGCTTTGATATCCCAAATTCGAACGGTGCCATCAGACGATCCAGAAGCGAACCATGTCCCATCCGGAGGAAACGGAACCAAGCTCACCGAACCAGTGTGTCCATGAAGAGGACTGCCAATTTGCAACCCAGTTTGGGCGTCCCAGACTCGGATCGTCCAGTCAGATGAACCCAACACGATAATATTACCGTCTGGGGAGAAAACGACGGACATGACAAAGCCACTGTGTTCGAGAGGATCGCCGACCATTTCGATGTCTCACACTCGGATTGTTGAGTCATCTGATCCCAACGCAACCTGTTTTCCGTCCCGCGAGATGGCAACAGAGCGAATCCGGGCGGCGTGTCCTGTCAATGCAAGCTGGGCGCAGGGACATTCCGCGTCATATCCCTTAACAACACGAGTCCGGGGAAACTTTGAAGCGAACAGCCTAGCCAAGATCTTTGGATTGTTCAGGTGCGAAGGGCAGCGCGGGAAGTTACAGGTGTGAAGTGCTCTCTGTGATGACACTACCGAACATCTGGACAAATTTCTGTGCATCACGGGTCATAGTCAATGTATCTGTGCATTCGTCGCGACCCTAATTTCGGTGTAACTCGATAAGACAGTTGGCATTGAAAATGGTATCATCCACTCGCTTCAATCAGCTTGCTCACAATAGCCAGCTTTGTGTGAGCGGTGTCACTGCGGCCCAGAAGACCTAATGCTTCGAGCCAAAAGAAAAGGCGTTCATTTTTTAAGGAGCGCAGCTCGTTCGCCAAGCGCGGTCGAGTGTTTGACCATGGACATGGACAGTCTAGAACTGACAAGAGTAGGAAAGGCGAGGGGATATGCGTTCTCTGGTGTGTTGTGCCAAGTCGGAGACATCGGAATTGCGTACGTACGAGCTTCCTAATCCACATATATTGAACCGCAACGCGTTGTGCATGCTGGCTAGTGTGGAAATTGCAAGGACCTGGGGTACGCCATTCAGGTCAATGAAAAACTCTCCACTCCATGCGTGATCTGTGAGGAAGTTGTGGAAGGAAGCGTGGAAAAGTCGGATAGGAGAGGTCGAGTCGGTAAAGCCAGTGACAAGGGGAGTTATTGATTTAGGATGGGCTCCACGTTGAAATGATCCTGTGGTATGGAAAAGAAACGCTGCATTTCATTGAAAGAAGCCATCGGGAGTGGTACAAGCGTCCCAAGCACTTATCGCATAACCGAACCGAACCGATAACGAACTTGGCTCAAATCACCTACGGCCCACTTCAAGATGAGGCGTACGTTTGGTCTAGCGGTGCCCGAAGTCCCCCACCAGACAGAGAGGCAATGCACTCGAGTAGACCACCTGGACATAATCCTCGATCTGGAAATGAGATAGGTTCGCATGCGATGTGCGCCCGTTGAAACGGACCACCAGCCTTTGTGGTAAGTAAAGCATACTGCTCATTGCGGAAGGCGTTCAGGCGATGGGAATTGTAGAGATGAATGTCTCGTTCAACGCTCTGGCGAGGTATGTCATCCAAGAAGGCCGCGGGGACATGGGGTTTATCCTGCCACGCCACGCGGATATCACTTGTGGAGCGGGAAGTGAAAAGAACACGAACATTAGAAGGGAGTTGGGTCAATTCATCAGCAAGGATATGAAGGGTGGGCTCCCGAGAGGCAGTTGGGCCACACTCGTCCAATGCATCGATGACAAGAACCACAGGACCAAGATGGGAACTTGAATTTCCTACAGGTCCTATGACCAGTCTGCCACTGCAACAGGATGTCCACTGCCGTGGTCAGCAGCAAGGAGTCCGGAATTACGACATCCGTCATAAATTGCCGAGCCCCAGACACCCAGCCCGCTACTGCGTGAACAATGGTTGATTTGCCAGTGCCCTCTTCTCCGGAGGGCCAAAAGACACGCTGAGCGTCGTCAACACTAAAGGCCCAGTCAATGATTTCTACCAGGACTTCCCTTCGCGCTCCCTCGAGGCAGGTCTTGGAATCCAGCCCAACCTCAGAAGCACGTCCGATAGTATTGAAATGCGAATCTTCAGAGTGACGGAAAGCCATGTCGGTTATCGATCACAACGATCTTGACATGTACTCACCAAGTCTGTCGAGATCTTCCAGGGCATGGTAGACCTTGACCAGCGCGCACTGTTCAGCATGACCCTGGAGCACCGCCACCAGCGGGTCCAACGAATCGGTGTACCTCTGGATGGTTGCACCGGTTTCAAGAATGTCTTCGTCGAGTTGAATCCCTATCAAACAGGTTAGAGCATACAACAGAATTGAAGAATAGTCGCTTTACAAAGACGCGTAAGATAAGAATACTTCTCCACGAATTTTATGCACTTCGACAACTCGTTCTGACAGGGACGCGAAGACATCTGGCATAAGCCGTATCTCGTCGAGCCCGCCTTCTTGGAACGCGAATTCATGTATCTCCCTGATTTTCCACAACTTGTAGAGATCTGTCACGACTCTCTTGATTGATAATTGTCTATTTCGATTCAGATCGTATGTAAGAAAATCCTTCGAAGGTTGAAAATACCTGCGACGCCCATGATAGGGCATTTAATATGACTTTGGTACGCGGATGGACCTATCGATGCCCGTCGGAGTAGCGTTAGATAGTCGAGATGAAACATAGGGCTGACTTGCATCACGATGACTTTCTCATGTTTGGTAAGTGCTCCCCATATTTTCCTGGAATAGTGTGCAACAATGAATGATATGATGGTATAAGAAACGACCTTCAGCGGACCTGATTGTGTACCACTACGGGTGCCTGGTCTAAGTTTACGGTTCCCATCCCCGGATGGTCGAGGACAACAGGGCACATTGGATTCTACATGAAAGCATGAAAACCAGATGGGCTATGCAATCATGAGACGCAAGTCCAATGTACCTTGGTGCTGCCCGTTATATCATCCTTGTGTTTATGCCGAAGTGCCCGACGGATCGCGAATGAACTAGTCAAGCAAGCAAGCGTACTTTAGAATGATAGTAAGTCGTCGGATATGAATCTCGTACCTGTCGTTCATTCCCAAAAAGACTCTTGAGTGAACTACGATGGTGTGGGTTTACCTCTGGCACCAGTGCTAGCTGTTGTCATGGACTTAGCAGGAAACTGGATCAGAGCGCAGGAGACACAGACGGTACTTGGGCCAGGGGTGGATTGAACGTCACTTGAATGGCTGGATTTTCCACTTATAGACCTCATTGAGTGATTAGGGTAGCAGATGGGAGGAAGTGTAATGGACGGCAGAAGGTAGGGCATTGGATATATACACGCCCTAACGACACGTGCACGCACGACGACGATTTAGCGCAAGTCTAGAGTGCTAGTCAGAAATGGAGACAACACGAACTGTAATTATCCGACAAGAATGAGCCCCAGAATTTCTCGGCGATCATACTTATCAAGGTGAAAAGATCGAGGGTATGGAGTTCACCTCCTCATGTACGATGAATGTCTGCCGGCACACCTGGAGAAGCGAGCTCTAAATCTCCTTCCCTCTCAGCAAACATTCAACCGGTTCTACTACTCGGAAAAACAACTCACCAGATTGGACCATGGTTGGGTGACATGTGCTCACCCATGTAGGGATGATTGATCGCAAGTCCGCGATATATCCGACTCGGCGTCAATCTGACGTCTCAACCAGAGTGAGCAATATTGTATCATTGAAACCTTCCCACTTTAACTTGCCACAGAGAATTATGCAAAACTGGATTGTACTCAGAGTTACACCCCACTGGCACTGATGAAAAAAAAAGAATCATTTGGTCATTCGCGTGCCACTGGCGACTACCTCTTAGTACTCTCATGGAAGTAGTCTCCCGCCACGCCGACTTTGACTTTTTTGAATCTTGTTGGCCAAACCCAGAAGTTGTTCGCCGGGCAGGTGTGCACAATCTTATCAAAGCACCTCGGGGCGGATATGGGACGAGTCTTCTCGAGGATCATCATGATTGTGGCGCTGGGATTTCGTCTCTTTGTAACTCGTCGGGGTGGGTTTATAGTTCTACAAGATTCTATTCACGCCCAATTCTCAAGCACCATAAAAATTAGGTGTCCAGGTAGACATCCGCATTCAACCCGAAAATACACGGTCAAGGCCTGACTTGCGCTCCTCCCGAATATGCAGCACATAAATGTCACAGAACTGCCGGTCTCACGGTCGCTTTACTCACTAAAGGTTCAAGCTTGGGGGAAGAAAGAGAACATGTTCTGTGTCGACCACTTTCTACGTGCAACACGCGCAAGAGGGATAGAGAGGTCCCTCTCTCAACACGCACAGTATTCTTTCGACGCGGTTGCAAATGGTACTGGGCCCTTTGGGCCTAGGGGTCCACTTCTCGACACATTCACCACCCTTGTACAACCCACCCACGCTGCATTGTCGACGGACCCGATCGCCTTCCGCATGACATGCCGGGGCGGGCTCCTATTGATAACGTAGCGGACTGAAGGGCCGCAGTCCCAGGTGTTGGTGAAGGTGGCGAAATGCGTTTCGTTAGAGATAGCGCAGGGGGTAGACGATCAACTCTGCGACCAAGAAGACGACGTACCGTGAGAGCCGTACGTCGAAGAGTACACGATCAAGCCACATATTAATTCCAGCAGTCAATCACAGAACGGCGAGTACCTTGATTTATCATTGACCGCTTGGTCACTGACCCACCGCAAGGCGTGATGAGAGGGTTTTGTAAATGTGTCTTTAGGGCCCCTAAAAAGCATGGAAGAGATGCTTCCAGAAGCTTCAGAAGCAACAAAACGCGGTAAAGGGAACTCAAGGTCGCGATGTCCCCACGGTACGAACGTGCGAGAAGTTTGAACGAACATTGGACGACATGCCATGGAGGTGTGTGTAAGCTGGGTTGCAGTGTCAGGGACATCCAGACTTGAACCTATCGGCTATCAGTACAGAATCCCGCAATCAACTGATCCTTCGCAGGTCCATCACTCTTCAAGGCTAACTCGTTTCTGCATTTGGACAGTGTGGGAAGCTAATCACACCCGAATTCCTCGTAGACGGTTTGCAGTGCTAGACACCAACCAGAAATATAACCCACCACCTCTGGCCTGCCAGCTGCACCAGTTTTGAAGCAGATGAAAATGTACAGCGCAAATCCACAACACATGCGAGCCTTGAGTGGCGCTAACGAGGAGTCAGACAAGTACAAAGGGAGTATCCCTATAACGTCTATAATCTGCTTGTTCCTCGTTCGTGTAATGCTTGAAGAAGACAAAAGATGCACGGGAGCTTCAATTCGGGGTTATGGAATTCCTGGGCGACGGTCAGTATTGTCATAGGAACACCCAAAAACAACCCCCTAAAGCAACTTCCTCCTTGAACGGTTGCGTGGACTTGTGGGATATGCAAGCCATGCATACTTCCTCATTTATCGATACGTGACGAAGGGGGTAGCGATGATCGGTATGGCGAAGACGGAGCCATTGCGGCCAAAGGTCGGTCGGTCGAGACTTGGATGGAGTTTGAGAGCTCACCGACGGTATCCACCCAGATACTTAATTACTCTGCACACAATGGTACTTCGCAACGGCGAAAACCCCGCCGCCCTGAACAGGTTACTTAACTGACTCGGACTCTTTTTTCGTTCGACAATAGCATAAAGTGGGTTCAACAATTGTCTCTACGGCCTGGATGTAGTAACAACGGCCCGCTGGAACTCATCCTTGTTTCCTCTTAGGAATGGGCGGGTTTTCTGGATACGATAACAAAGGTATATAGCCTGGAGAATGCCGACGCCTATAAGCGAGTCGGTCCCCATGGTGAAACGGTCAGCCCTTCAAATCAAGTGAACAAAAAAAAGCCAAATCTGACTATCAACAATAGGACAATAGGGGTTTACCCAACTGGTTGAAACCTTCGGAGCAGGACCTGATAGTGTTCCTGTTGTCCATGGGGATATCCATCTAAGACCTTTGTAGAGCGTTCAAGGACGACGTGATACATCCCGCCGCATCGACGTCTCAATCCCCGGCTGTGCCGTCTACGATCGGAAAGATCGACCCCTCATTGGTCTTGCATCACGCCTCATGTTGAGTACAATCGCGACAAGCGGAGCCTTGCACATCCCTTTTCAGTCCTCCATTGACGTGACCAGCCCCACAGAAATCATCATCTATCCCCACCGTCCACCGAGAGCATGTCGTGACCTCATACCCACCGACCACCGACCCTCCTCCGAGTCGGATCCCCGTGCCCCCCCCCCGCCCCCGCCCCCGCCCCTCGCCCCTGGCATCCCAGAAACACCACCACTTTAAACAAATATGGATAAGCCAGACGTAAAGCAAACACCACAGGGGCATCTCATGATGGGAAAAAAGTCTGAGGTGCGTGATGAGCGCTTCAACGCGCCTCCTTGTTCGTTTATCTTCTTTATTTTCTCTCTCTCTCTCTTTCTTCTTGTCCCGTCTGTTTCATTCAATGTGGATGCTGCACGTGAACTTTTTGCACGCGCTTTCGCGTCGCTTCAAGATCATGATAAGCGAGCCCTCGTAACATGCCCGCCGGCTGCCACACCTCCCTCGACCGCTACCACGTGTGCGTCGCCGTCGGTACGCACCAAAAAAAAAAAATTGTATGGACAACAAGGAACGAACGATCCCAAGAATCGTCAGACCACGTCCCGTTCCTAGCTCGTATATGGAGGGAGACTCTGGCTCGACACTTGGCACCGGTACCGAACAACGAAAACGCAATTCATTCATGTCATTTGAAGACGCACAGGGCGCCAAGTCACTGCGCCTCGAGCCCCCACCACCACTGCCATGGTCGTCCCGTCGACGTCACATGCGTTAGGCGATGGACACAGTACGTACAGGTCCTTGGTCCTTTGGTCATTCATCATTCTTCGTCAGCGTAAACAAGAGCACCCTTCACGAGAGGAAAAAAAAAAAAAAAGTTCGTGCCAGCGTGACTTGGCACAACTCCTCCGTGGCCACCAATGACCAATGACAGTCGACCGCAACTGTCGGGCCATTTTGACGCCAAAAAAAAAAAAGGGGGGGGAGGAGGGGCGACCGACCTGACCTGCCCAAACAAACCCCACCGATAAAACCGCGCTGGCATCAGACCCGAATACGAATACCCACCAACCCGATGCCTACCAAAGGCGGCCCTCGGTCGCGATGACGTACAGACGTCACAGACGGTGTGTATGTATGTACTCCAGCACGCCGCGTCCACGCCGCCGACTCCGAGTTGGTCGTGGGTACATACTACGCACCCGATCGCCTCGAGGTCGCGGTGTCGGTTTGTGTTCGGATCACGTCGCGCGTTTCAGAGCTATCACCTCGCCACGGCGCGCTGGGCGCCCGCACGCCGTTGCGGCGTTATGGGTCACTCCGAGTCAACGCGGATGGGTTCGTATCCCCCACTTACCGTTTGGAATCCCATCCATGGAGCGTCACCGTCACGCAACCGTTTAGGTCTATCGAGAAACGACCACCCTTGTCTTCCGTTTCTACGAGAATCATAATAAGAATAAAATGAGATCATTTTTTTATTACAAAAAGAAAAAACGCACGTTTGCGACGTTGCCGGATCCCATCAATGATGCAGATGAATCGGCCCGGGGATATTACCCGTAAATGCACAGGGGAAAAAAACCCGCCCCTACAAGTCTCTTTTTTTTTTTCTTCTTCGTGCGTTTGTACGGTGATTGCTTTTTGTATTGCACAGACAAGGATAGAGAACGAGAGATGCGGCGTAAAATCGGCGACACAAATCGGTCGTCCTCGTCTCTAAGAATGTTGTATCGGTGGGGGGTGATTGGATTAGCTAGTGATGACATGCCATTGCCAGGCGCGCTTGTGATGGTTGAATGCGTACAGAAAACGAGTAGAGAAAGGGTGAATGAGGGACGGATGATTGAAAAGAAAAGAAAGAAAAAGGAAAGAAAACCGAGAGCGTAGTAACACAAGGACCAAATTCCAACATAGCTATTCCATATCATGAGCGGCGTCGACAAAGGAAACATCTAGAAACTGTGCATTTTTATTGTTTTCCGGACAGCGGAAAGATCCCAGAGGAAAAGGTCACTGAAGAATGTGGTTTTCGCAGCAGACGATGCGGATGGGCGGTAGGATACGTATACATGCGATGTGAATGCGAGTGTGCTTGATGCGACGTGGACTTGCTTTTTTTTTTTTCTGCTTGATGCTTGACACCGTGTTCTCGTGGCAATCTCCGCGGGATCTCCCCCTTCCCATTCCCCGAAACCAAGAATCTCAAACCAACCATAGACAGCTGTCTTTATCCGAAGCACGATATTTTAATCGTCATTCTCCGCGTCCTCCGCTTTCATACTCGTGCTTCGGTTTTCAGCCGCGTGAACAGCCTCTAGGAGCTCCGCGTCCGCATCCGCATCACCGTCCGCATCTGGATCGCCCTCGGCGTCCGCCGACGACTCGTCAGACCCACGGCGAGAATTCGAGTGGGAATGCGAGTGATTCGGGGATGGAAGGTGTTTGATGAGCGGCGGTGCAGCTAGAAACGGGGAGATCAACTCAATCAACAGAGCCAATGTTGAAGCGGCGAGTGGGCATCAGTGGATCTTACCGGAACTCATGGGTCTTCGCGCCTTATCTGCGCCTCCGCGTCGATGGGGTTCGTCGTCGTCCGTCTGCAATGTGGCGATAGCGGGTGGGGAAGGGGGCTCTCGTTGGGAATCGCCTGAACGGGAGGGGTGCGAAGGGGAAGGCGCAAGCGATGACGTTGGTATCCGTTCTCGATCGCGCCTGTCCTTGGAAATGAACGACGGCATTTGCGTCGCATGTGTGATGAGCTGCGTTCCTCCCGATCCGATCCCTACGGTCACGGGCATCGTGTCCATCCGCGTAACTCGGTCTCCATGTGCAATCAACGAATGTGTGTGCGCCAAGCTGCCTGCCGTACCTTGACTGTGTTGCCGGCCAACGTGGGACTGGGATTGGTTCTGGGATTCAATTGTGCCTCGTCGTTCGACGCGCTTCATCTTCTTTCGACACCGGTCGCATACTGTGCCAGGTCCTTCGGGTCCGGGACCCCATTTTTCGACGCATTTTCCATCCTTGTAGCGCCCGGCTAATCCACACTGCCGACATATCCGTTGACCCTGGGCATTTGTGGGTGGATATGGTGTGTGAGGGTGGGAAATCGCAGTTGGCACAGGTGCCGTTACAGATTGATGGACCGCGGTTGTTGGTGTGGGTGGAGGTGGCGCAGTCGTTGTTGTGATGTGTGGAACAGGGAGTGGGCCTGATCCGTTGGGCACTTGAACGACGTCAGGGCCACGCGACAGAGGAGCACCGGGGTACGTACTGATGCCCGCTGTCGATCCGGGTTTCCCCTTCTTTGTCGGGGCGCCTGTGACGGGGGGTGCAAAGACGTGGGTTTGATACATGCGTTGTTCGCCAGGCTGCTCCAGGGGACCCGGGTTTGATCCCGGGATGTGGCCGACGATTGAACGCTGGATATTGGGTGTCGGAGCGTGGTTTGGGTGTTGGTGGTGTGCGATGACGGCGCGTGGGGACTGAGGTTCTCCGCGGGGACGGGGGTCGTCGGTGGAAGCTTCGAGGAGCATCTCATCGATGGAGAGGGAGCGCTGAGACGAGCGGGAAGAGGATCGTGAGCGGGGATGGGCATTCGAGTGACGTGGAGGTGCGAGAGCGGGATGGAGGGCGAGATGGGGGGATGGGAGATGGGGGCGATGGTGAACATCGACGTCGAGGGGGCGGCCACGGAGGTGAGACTAGAGGTGATGTGAGATCGGGTGGGAGTGTGGGTGGAAGACGTACCCTGTCATAATCGCGTTCGTTGCGAGAGCGTTTTGCGGGGGGCTGGCCGGATGTTAGCTGATAGGAGGCTTCGTCGATGCTGCCGGAGCGTGGTCTGACACGGGAGGGGGGTGGGGGGGGTAAGGGGGGGATGCCATGGGAAGAGTTGAGGGAGGAGGAATGGCGATGGGAGCGGTGGTTTTGGGGGGGAGGGGGGGGGAGGACGCTGGCGGGGCTGGGTACGGAGGGGGTGTGTATGAGGGACTGTGGGTGGTAGCCGGGGAGGGGGACGGGGGTGAGGACGAGCTGGCCGCCGCCTTCTGCGACGAGCCGGGAGAAACCGGCTCTGGCGTCGGCGGCGCGAAGTTCGATGAGGTGGAGGTAGCGATTGAGTTCCTCCCAGTTGTCGGAGAGGACGCGTCTGCGGGCGTCGGCTTCGTCTCGAGCGTGTTCTGCACGATCGGCACGTGCCTCGCATTCTACGATGACACGCTGGGCCGCTTCGGAGATGGAAAGAGTGCCGTTGGGGTTGTTGGTGTTCGGGGGAGAAGGCCCCGTCGAAGCTGCTGCGGCGGAGTAGGAAGCGAGGAGACGTTCGGCTTTTTCGAGACGTTTTCGGGTGGAGGAGAGGTCTTTTCGCAACAAGTCGGCGTCGCGATAGCTGGCGGTGAGCAATTGGGCAAGCTGGGAGTTGGACTGGCCGTTCGGGGGAGGGGATGTCATGGTGAAGGGGGGGGCAGGTTGTGGGGAGAGAGACATCCTGTGAGAGGGTGGGGGGAGGGTGGCGGGGCGGGGAGTTCAGAGGGGATGCGGGGGGTTGATAAGAAGGGATGGACCGCCCCCAGCGGGTGAGCGACCCAGCGGTACGCCAGCGGATTTCTCAGATGGCAGACGTTCGGCCGGCGTTTCTCCCCCCGCGAGGTTACCACAATAATTGACATGCAACGTTGGCGAGGCCTGGCAGGTTCTCGTCGAATTTGGCAACTGGGCCTGCTCTCATCCTGCAATCGGCGCAGTCGCACTCACTTGAGGCACCGGACCCCGATCACTGCCTCCATCCCGCCGCGCCTCCATCATGCGCCTCGTGGCTGCCTTGCGGTGATGGACTCCATGTCATTGTCCCGCCTTGTAACCTCCCCGCGGGGGACAACCCTCGCATTTTCCCAGGTATGATGGTCTCCTTCGGGGTCCTCTGCCTCGTGTCGGCGCTCGTGGTGCGCCATTCTTCCACCGGCATCACCCCACCATGCCATCTCCATGGGTTATCTCGCTGATCCCTCCATCAGACCTTCATGTTCAATGTCACCGCTCTCTGACAGTGGCGCATACCATCGAGTATGCTGAAACACGGTACATTTACTGTGAGACCAAGTACGCGCGATGAGGCGGACCCCGGGGTCTTTGCGTGGGAATCCACCTCCCGCCACGGGCGCGATGACGCGAGGACAACGCGCGAACTCACCTACTCCGTTTCAATCTCCGCTCCACCAATCGGCCATTGGCCGGGTTTTATCTGACAATTCACCGGTACACAATTCATCATCTTGTGAGCTTTTAATTCAACATCAAAGGTACATTTTGGTATCTCATCCCTTGATTCATGAGCCCACCTGGTATCTCGTACACTTTGTTGTTCGAAACGACAAGAAATCCTAAATCTCCAGCAACACAACACAGCCACTGCACTCCGACACCTAGGAAATTATTATATGCTAGCAAAGGCCAACGGTGGGGGGGGACCAAGTAATTGGCTCCTCTAGAGACACCTGGCACCCATCTACAAAAAATGAGTCATCCAAACAATTTCCGCAGGACCCGGCTTGTTATCACCCGGTATTCGGGGAAAACAATCAAATACACCGTTGGGTCTCATGTTCCGTCACAAATATCTGCCCCAACACAGGTGAGCTTGCTTCCAAGGGCTCCACCCACGCTTGTAAACCACACCATCGAGCGTGGAGTGCACATCTGTACGTGTTTTCATACTCACATGGAGACACCCAAGACGACCACTGTCCCAATTTCCCATGTAGGACTGAATTCCCTCGTCACAGCAGCTTGATGGCTACCTCAGCGTTTCGACTCGGTAGCTGCATGCCCTATCGTAAAACAGTTCCCACTCCAGCCTCTGCGCATGTTCGCGACACAAGGGTAAGGAAGGCGCACGCATTTCATAGAATACAGTGTCGTTTTCTTGACACGACCTGCGTGTTGATTTGACGTGGACGATCACATACGCCATCCGTCCAAATAGCTTGGCAAAAAGGTGGTGGATACACCGTCCTCCTATCTGTTCCGTTTATGCTGCCGGCACTTCATATCTTTCGTAGCCTCGGAGCCTTCCTATTTCCGAGCTCTGCGCTTGTAGAACACCAGGTTTCGTTTTATTTTCTCTCGAGAAGCGTGCTCCGTTTCCCTCCGATTTGTGGCCACTACGTCCGCAATCTCAATGTCTTCATTCGGTCGTCTACCTCGACCAACCTTGACCAAGATGTCGATTTCTAAACCATCCCCCATGTCTCAAACGACGCAGATCCTGCCATGCTCTGGTCTCCCCCGTTATACCACGACGGGATTTCTGATTTTTGCGTGCTTATCGTTCTTGGCTTGTTATCGCTAATCCCTCGTTATCTACGCAAACGTCATCCTCCACATCAGTGCAAGTGATTTTCTCGCCGCACTGCCTCACTGGAAATGCCAGACTCCACCCGGCGTGCCGTCGTGCACGAGGTTTCATTTACTTCCCCGGGCCGCATTGCGTACCTTTCGGGTGATCTGCCTCATCTGTCTGTGTGAAGCCCTGAATAATTCTGCACAGACCATATAAACCATCCCTTCCTTTTCATCGTGAGGTCACTTGCACGTTGTTGGACTCGTGTAAGGTGATCTCATTTTGATCTTCATCTTACTTGGCGGGACCTGTGACATCAACGTTTGGCCTCGCACCGCCGCATCTGAAAAAGGGTTTGTTCCTCGTTGGAGATGAGTGGCACATCTTCACAAACACATAGTTTCCCCGCAGGGGGGGGGGGAGCCGTTCATTCCCGTACCGAGCGATTAGCATCCTGTGTGAGGCTACGACCCTGTGGCAAAAGACCCTGTGAGCTCATAAACAGTGCTGCCATCGATCGGGACCACGTATGCCAACTTCCGGCCCGATCCAACCAGCTTACCAGACTTGGGCCAAAGATCATGTTTCATTTGATCATATGGCAGCACGACGCACGAGCGAATGCGTTTACCTCGCGCCGGGGAAGAAGACGTTCTGAGATACAGATAGCCTACAGCATCACATCGTGTTTTTCGTTGTTGCCTCGTGTCGAGCGTATGTTTCTGCAAATGGGGATCATATCGAAAAGACGTCACGAGCGCTGCGCCGGGGAATGAATCATTGATGCCTCCCAGGGTCGGATGCGGCGTACTTCGTGTTGATCGGGCTCAGGATGACGTCTTTGCTTCACACAGTAAGTATTACCTGGCAAAATGAATACTATGACGCCGCCGGGAGCCCGCCTTCGATTCGATGGCCGTTTGGGCTGGTCTTGTCTGCGTCGCTGGAGACGATGTTTAGAGATGGTTGTTTGAGGAATCCAGGACTTGACCAAGGCGGTGATCTGCCAATCAGCAGGTGGCTCTCACGGAGAAAAAGGTGGTATACTTGCGTCTTGATGATCCATGCAATGTAGCACCTGCAGAAGTCCATGAGCTCCCCTCTACGATCGCGGACACGACAGCCAGAGGGGGAGAGATTTCAAGTCCGCGAGAGCGCCGGAGAGTAGTTTATTGAGTCCAATGAGTCAGACCCGACTGCGGCGTAGTGGATGGCAGGACCGCAGTCCCCTTGCCACCAACATTTTTTTTGCCAATACGACGCTCTAACTACCCAATTTCACAGCTCTCAACCTCATTTCCCTCTCTCTCAGCTCCTATTGTTAGTCTCGTTGCCGATAGCCATCAGGATTCCGCTGTGCAATTGTTTTGTGGGTAGAGTTTGTCAGAAAGATATGATCATCGTCGAGGATTCGGAATCCCTGAAGCCGCAGGTCCATCATGCTGCAGGACAATTAAACGGCAATTTCGGGCCCGTCCATCCACAGTCGTCTTCGAGTGGACCTTCACACTTGATTCCATATCACAGTACTGCGCCACTGCTCCTGCCACCTCAGTCACCGCCTCCGTCATATCCGAAACTTTACCCTAGCTACCGCCGTCCCCCGTCTCCGACTGCGTCCGCTGTACAGTATCGTCAATCCCCAGCAAAGAGGTTTTGCAAAGCATTTACACTCGCGTTCCTCATCTACATTGCGATTCTGACTCTCACGCATACCATCGTCCGGCGCATCATGGCGAGTCATGGCGGCATCGTAAGCCTTTTGTTCTTCCGGAAACTCGAGCAGGGCTGACTCTTTTGAATTTCTTTGCGGGCGGCCCTTGAAAAAAAAAAAAAAAAGCACTGGGATGACGGTCGTGCGGGAGCGCCTCGCGTCGAAGATGGCAGGATCCTTGAATCGATTGGAGGTCTCAACTGGACGTCGTATCAGCCCCGTCCATGCTGGGCCCCCACCTACGCCGAAAGTGCAGAGACGTCGTTCATCCTACCGATCGCTTCTGAAGAGCTATATCTCATCTCGCGGGGCTCGTATCAGAATGGAAAGGTACAAGTGACACAAGCGAGTGAACATGGTGATGATGTCAAGGTGGACGTGCGTGTGGCGTATCACGACGCGCGGGCGCTGGCACGCGCCTCTGTGTGCCGACTTCAGAAAAACGGGAACAGAGATGGCGTTGGTATTTATGTGCGTCGAATCGGTACACTACCACCGTCTTGCGAGCTTTGAGCTGATCCATCGATCGTTAGACGCCCACGCCACCATGGTCCCATCCTCGCGATCAACTCTACTTTGAAGTCGTTTTCACGTTCCCGGCTGCCAGAACCGAGCGATCCCCGCTTCGCATCAAGGATTTCACGACGCACACGCACAACTTTGCTCATGAGATTGGAGATCTGTGGCAGTCGATGGTGTTTGAGAATATTAAACTAGAGTCGTCCAATTCACCCATTCGGGCTGACGTGAGTTACATTGCACACTACTGAAATCTATAGGCTGATCGATCGTCTGTTTCGACTAGTCCATCACGCTGACGAGAGGGTCGTTGACGTCGTCCAATGGCCCCATCACTGGCCATTTCAACACGTCCAACTCCTTGACTCTGAGCACCTCCAACGCGCACATTCAAACCACTGCGTGCCTTTTCAGCGCTGGAGGGGACGTCGCCAAGCTGGAGATGCGAACGAGCAACAGGTCGGTCCAAACACACATGGTTTCAGTGCTCAACGATTGAGAACCGTTGGTCATACACAGCCCGATCACCTCGTCGGTATCCCTGACCACCGAGTCCGGCTCGGGAGGCAAATTCCTCGTGAAATCGCGCTCTAGCAATGGGGCGATCAGACTTGAGTACGAAGATACCCCGCTGAGTGCACGTCTTGCTTCGGATGTGCGGACCTCGAACGGCCCAGCATCGGTCGTGATGCATCCTGCATTTGAAGGGACGTACGAGGTGTCGACGTCTAATGGTCGTCCTGTCGTTCGGGATACGCGTCCAATGGATCCTTCGGGGGCGGGTCGGCGTCGTATTGTGAACCAGACGACGTACCGGAACACGGTTTCGGGAACGGTGTATTGGGCGGGGAATGAAGGTGTGAGGAGGGGCGTTTCTACGGTGCATACGAGCAATGCGCGGGTATCGTTGGATTTCTGAAGGATTCCCCTGGCACTGGCTTTTGGATACTCTGCGAGGACGAGAGGCGAAAGGATCGTAGGGTTGTATTGGATGTGCAAAGGTTATGTAGCATAGTATGTATTTGTTTGTTGGAGTGGAGGTTTTGTTCGATCGTGCCATGTACTCATTCAGTAGGTTATGTAGTCACACCTTGACCATTGACTTGATGCGTCCTTTCCCGCCTCGTGCCTGACCTGACCATCCGTTTCCTCGATATGCGCTGGGGGCAGCCCCACCGTGAGCCCTGGTCCTCTAAGTGCCTCCTTGTCGAGCGTTTCATCACGCTTGAGTTGGCGCTCGACCGGTCCACCTCATAGGGTTTCGGAGGCCAGTGTTCCTGTAATTAGTCGAAACTCGAAAATAGGCCCGAGGCGACACGTTTTTTAGGGGGGGGAGAGCGATCTACAGAAGTGTGTGCAAGCGAGTCGATTGATGCAAGGGCATCGCGTGTATCTCCTAGCAATTTGAATGGGGGTAAAACACCGGCTACAAAGCAGTGGAGCAGTGACGAATCTAGGATCCATAAATCGAGTCCGAGGGGGGGGGATTCGACGACGATCAGCGTCACAGCTTACTACAAACTGGCGGTACCAGCTGGCAGAAGCGAGCACTCGAAGATCACAACTACGCCGCTTGACGACGAGAGATTTCATCAAAAAAAAAAAAACGCGTAAAGAGGACTTGAATCAATGAGATTGAGATGCGGTTGGTTTCCACGTTGTTAAACGTTTTGATTCAGAACGTTTTGGCGTCTCGGGGCCCGTATAGTGCTGCTGGGTTGTTCGTCCTGCTCCGAGGCGTTCCATTTTCATCTCCCGGGTCCGTGCGTTAGGTATATGATAGATATGTGTACCCGAGAGGCTGGCGGGGAGATTGTATTGCATGCACAAGGGGAGGCTGAGAAGCATGATATCTGCGGCCGGCCTGCTTATACTTATTTAATTGTTTTGGAAGATAGCAAAATAGTGTTTTTATTACATAAAGTGGCTAATCCGACCAATCACGGAGCAATGAAATTATGTACCGTTTTCCACACAAAACTTTGCCGAGAAAATAGAAATACTGAAAAGAAACTGACGGTGCTGTGACGTGCGCTCGCTTCGGGTCTGCCCCTGGGATATCCTTCATCGTTAGACCTTTTACCTGCCCTTGCACAGCAAGTTGTTTCACTACGCTGGGACAGCAAG
>JBBPUO010000109.1:3655-15177 GCA_038094755.1 Caloboletus firmus | reverse complement strand
TCTTTGTACCACCGAGTCCTCTTCCATACCCTCGCATCGTCATCGAGTTTTGCGATAGGGTACGCGTTGTTTACTTGAAATCTCATGTCTCTAATAAGGCCAAGTGCCCCCTTAGTGTCGCTGGTGTGATTTCCCGTTTGCCTTGCAAGACTACAATCTGAAAGTCCGTCGACAGGCTGCATCGAGCGACGTGGGTCTCGACTGAATTACTTCTGACATTTCCATCTCCGGCCCTCAAGGCGGTCTCGATCATGCCGTTGAATTCTGATGATACTGCTGGTCGATTCCGTGTCTGGTTGGAGGGTGGTGACGGCTCTCCCATCTTGGTATGGGACCGTAAGGTCAATGGCGGCTTCCCAGAGCTCAAAGTACTGGTGAGCAGGACCGTGACCGCCAGGATGTCTTGTTCACGCTTGCACAGAAGCAGTTCATCCGGGACCGCATCCAACCTGGCAAGTCGCTGGGACACTCTGACAGAAAGTCGTGAATGGGGAGTGATATTTCATTACCCGGAGTATATAGATAGTTTCAAACTTGTAGTGTTAGTTTTGCTCAGACTGAGTTGCCGAGAAGCTCCTTGTTCTCCGCCGCATGATAGTCCAGTCCGAAGTGCAGCACCAAGTCTTTCCTTGAGCTCAGGCTCGTCCAAGTACTTCCTCGGCCCCAAACCCTATTCACTCTCTTTTCTCCAGACTATCATGAGCAGTGACCGTCTCGACAAACTCTTAAACCAATGCAAAAGCAACGGTCCGCTCTCTCGTTTGTTGGTTCCGAATCCTCATTCACGCCCGCTCTAGATGTTGAACTCAAGCTCGACGCTGTCACAAAACTCCAAGCTGAATTCGAAACTGGCATAGAGGTGCACGACGCTTTGAATGTACCTGTTCCTCCGCTGAGTTGGCGCATGACTCGCTACTGCAGATCACAGACCCGGAACCCCTCATCGTTGTCCTAAAAGTCTGCCTTCGTATTGCAAACCAACACCTCACAACTGCAACTCTTTCGGCTATCCCTCCGCTTCTCCCTATTGTAATACATCGTCCTAGTGGCACACCCAACACCAGCGCGCGTCCGTTTTCCTCTTCTTCTTCCACCTCTTCATCAAGCGGGTCTAGTTATGATGTCTCTGTCCTCCGACATGTCATGAGCTCCTTCCTACCATCCCCTGGTGTCTTTGAAAGACTTGGGGATGCGCGCGAGAAAGCTCGCGAAAAGGCACGCGAAACCCTCGTCATCATCGGTGGATTCGCATTTCGTTCCTCCCCGTCAGCGTCCAAACTTGGTAATGCCAAAGGCCCCGAGCCACCCATTATAATTTTTGAACGCTTTTTGAGAGACAGTGGGCTCTCCAGTAAAGTATGGAGAGTTCGGGAACAGGTGGGGCTTTTGTCCATGCAATTACGAGTGCTCACTATTGTCTTCCTGCTAGTCAATTTTGGTGCTGGTAAACATCCGTCGGGCCCATCACACGTTTCCCATCCGACCATACCTTTCGCTTTTGGTGGACGCGTTGGAAGACACCGACGGCAACGTTCGCGCATGTGCGACCCCTTCGATCATCGAACTTTTCACGGGTCCCGGCGTCACCGATGCCGCGCGAGCCGATCTAAAGAAGGAGATGGCGAAGAAAGGTGTCAGGAAGGCGATTGTCGATAACGTTCTAAACAAACTCATGAGTAGCAGCCGGAGCACAGGAGCAAGCACCCCCTTGAGTGAGGGGTCGGAGAACGGAGATGCTGGCGCGAAAAAAGAGTACATTCCCCCCAGTCTGATGTTGCAAAATCGACTACCCACCGTTGGAGCTCCCTCAACTGGACCACCGGCCGCTACGCCAATAGTCCGTGCAGTAAGTCACGGACAGGTCAAAGAACCGTCAAGACCAGCGAGCAGGGCAGCAATGGTAGTTACGCCTCCTTTATCACAGCCTTCAGGCGAGACTGCTAGCACAGTTGAACCCGTCTTTGTAAGCCGCATGAATCATAAATTATAACTTCCTACTGACCTTGGCTGTAGATCGCGTCAGCTCGAGACCTAGAGAATGAATTCGCAGCTATGGTGAAAGCATTCGAGGTATGTGCACTGGTGGATCTTGCATTGCCACTCTGAGCGTATATCGTCAGGGAAAGGAGACTGAGCATAACTGGGCCGCACGAGAAAGAGGCGTACAACGCGTGCGAGGAATGCTCAGAGGAGATATCCATACAAGATACCCTGACGTTTTTTTTCAGTGTCTTAAGGACGGATTTATCCAGGCTTCATTGAAAACTGTGAGTTCTAGTCTTACGAGGATGCACCCTTCCTTAGTATCTCTTTCTCAGCTTGCAAGCTTGAGAACGACGGTTTCTGCAACTACCTGTTCCATGTATGCGGAACTGGCTACTGCTCTTGGCGCCGGCATCGACCCGTTCTGTGAAACAATCTTCGCAAACTTACTCCGCATGGCAGGATTCACAAAGAAGATCATAGCACAGCAATCGCAGCAAGCTCTATCTCATGTCATTCAGCATGCCTCAGCTCATCCTCGCATCTTCTTACCTCTTCTGTGGAACACTTTACAAGAGAAGATTGTGCAGTCTCGGACATATGTGGTTGGCCACATCAAGGCGTATATCGAAATACACGGTCACCGATCAAAGTCATACATCGAATCCGCTGGGGGATTGGAATTGTTGGAGAAGTCCGTAAAGAAGGCACTCGGAGACCCTAATCCTGCTGTTCGGGAGAGCGCACGTGGGACGTTTTGGGTTTTCGATAGCGTATGGCACGACAGGGCAACTGTGATAATCGAGGCCTTGGATGCAACCGCGCGAAAGCAGTTGGAAAAGTTGTGCCCGGATCCGAATGCTGTGACCAATCTTCCACCGACCACCCCGAGCTTGAAAAAAAGCAGCGTTGCAGCGGCAATCGCAGCCAGTCGCGCAAAGGCGAGAGCGATCGCAAACGCACCTCCGACCCTTAGACATCAGGCCACATCGACGTCACGCGCCGCAGGAGCAGCTTCACCACCTTCGAGAGGCACCAGCTCTCCCAGCAGCCCGTCTGGAAAATCTGCTAATGGTAGGAGTTCTCCGACGCCTGCGTCCCGGTCCCCGTTATCCCCTCGTTCGTCTTTGTCTCCCCCAACGCCGCCTAGGTCCCGGATTCTTTCCAATAGCGCAGCTATGGCACGGTCTGTCAGCGCTTCAGTGATCTCCACTTCACATACCCGCACGCCCTCCGATTCGGCCTCCACGGCTGCTGTAGATGCCATGAGATGCCGAACCTTCTCACCTCTTGCTCCCGCTCTGCAATCCCCAGCCCGACCCCCAGCAGCTCGAAAGTCTCTACAAACAGTCCTCCCAACGTCAAATAGCGATCCTTCTCACATTCGTCATGCACCTTCTTTCCCCGCGGCCATTCCTGTTAGACAGTCCATCGTGATACCCGACTTGGATGATCAAGATTCCTTCCTCCTGGCTACCACTATCCCGGTGCCAGATGACAGTGACTCCGACATGGGCGAATCCGCGAATGTTATGTCCTTCTCAACACCATACAAATTGTATCCTCCCGCTTCAAGTCTTACTTCTCAACAACCATCGTTCTCGCCATCGACCGGCCTTTCGACACCCAATACCGTATCAAATGCCCTTTCCGATTCTCCCGGGAAGCCTTCCGACCCGATCCCTATCGAGGACGCGCTCCGTGCGCGTGCCGAGCAGGCGCAAAGTGCCGCAGAGCGTCTCTTGGAGTTAACGGACCCTGAGGCGGAAGATAATGTACACTCGGCGATTCCCGCTTCACTGTTATTGGGGAGCAGCAGCGCTGTGACCCCAAAGCCACCCAAGGTGCTGGCTGTTCCAAAAATCAAGAAAAGTTCAACGCCACCTGCAACGCCAGATAGTCGCAACGCTGCCATCTTTCGACAGGCAGCCTTGTTCAAAAACAGTCCAATGAATGGCAGGAAATCCTCTGAACCATTGATCAAACCCTTGCAGGATCGAAGCCACGAAAACGGGTGGTGGCTGAAGCGGGCTTCTAGTGACTGTCGATCCGTTTGTCTTTGCCTCAATGTTCTAACTCCTTTCCACAGCAATTGAACATGGAACACCACTGAAGGGGGTCCAACCTGCAGATCGAGCGAAAGAGCTTCATGAATTCGTGACGGCGCTCGAGGATGGCAATGCTGACGTTCGCGTCCTACAGAAATTGGCGTTGCTTTGTTTGAGCAACCCTATCCCCGCTGATACTGCCTCTCCATTGAACCCTCGCCTTGGGCTCCCCTTAAGCCAGTCACCATTCATCCCGATCACGCGTACACTTCCACGTGTCCTTCCGGATATGTGGACTAAAGATAGGAATTTTGATCGATTGTTCGATGGGTTGCTGAAGTTCCTCGACCCGACTAAAGTGCGTTCGATTTCGCCTCCACAATGAGGATGTTTTCGATGACATAAACTGGTAGGATGCCGAACAGCTGGAATACGCTTTGATTGTCGTTTGGGAAATCCTGGAAAACCAAGCTGCTTTCCTCGAAGGCAGAGAAGCAGAACTTTTTTCTGCGCTGTTTAGAGTGCGGTATTGTAATGCAATTGACGTGGGTTTTCCCTTTTCGACAATCTCTTTCGATGACTAATATGATATTAGGTCCTGGAAGCGACCAAGACTATCCGAGACGCACTATGTTCACGCATAGAGCCAGTTTATGGCTTGACCACGATGCATAGCAGTCTGCGTGGTTTTCTCGCTGAACCTGGATTGGATGCTGGCGCCAAGGCAGGATCACACGCGTTTGGCTTGATCGCGCTCGGCAAGTTCATTCTGAGGCTTCCTACCGAAGTACTCGAAGAAGAACTACCTCGCCTGAAGCAAACATTGATTGCGGTAAGTCCCACTCCATACATTTGATACAAGGCGGTGTTGATCACCATGATTGTCGTCTAGGCACTCAATGATACCACGACGCTCGTTATTCGTGAGGCGGCCTATGCTGCGATCATCGCCTCCCAGCTAGTGTTGCACGACGAAGCACATTTGTTCGCGCTCCTGGATGGACTGGACGATAACAAAAAAAATCTGCTCACATATTATTTTGAAAAGCACGGCGCTCGTGAACTCGACTTTTCTTCAGGTTCTACGGATGCCGTGGGAATGACGAGGCTCGAGTCTCAGATGGGAAGGCTCGACAAGATCATGAACACGCCTCAGAAAGGAAGGCAAAGTAGTGGATAGTACTCATCTAAGTATATGTGGCATACCCAATGTTGGCGATTTCCTTTCGATCCCCTTTCGTTCCAAAAAGCCTTTGAACATAACTCTTGTCCAGCTTTGCCTGCACATCACACTCGTTTTGTTTTCATATACATATTCCATTCACAAGTATCTGCTTCGTAGTATACCTCACCGTCGTTTTTATCCGGCACCTGCATGCATGTCTATATTGTTGCCTTTCGCAATCAATGGTTATCTGCGAAGAGCGACTCTCCATAAAAAATAGCCGATACCAGAGAGAAGTCCCCCAACGTGACCCGGCGTGTCGGTCTTTGTGCGCTATTCGTTCGTCCAGAGTGAGTAGTGCCCGATAGACCACGTGGACCGTCACGACAGGAGACGTACCTGATCTGAAAAGCTACGCCATCCGTCATAAATAAGGACACCCGGGAGAAACACCCAAGCCGGACAGGGAATGACAAAAAAGATCAGAAACGTGTTGCGGGGAAAGGCACACGAATATAAAGCGAGAGTTGCCATGATTGCGCCTAGAGGAAATGTGAGCCCTGAGAATGACAAAAAGGATGATGCCTCACCGCTTGCACCAAGCGAAGACACGTTTTCACGTCTATAAAAGTGATTCCATCCGAGACTTGCGAGACTGGCAGATATCCCACCTAATAGCAATCAAGAAGCGCCACGGGATCAGGAAGGATCAGCCTCGGACAACGTTGGATGAGCAGACCTAAGAAATACAGCCCCAAGAAATGTCTGTTACCGAGGAGTTGCATGACAGACGGGGCCATGAAGTAAAAAGTCATGCCATTGAACAGTGCGTGTGTGGTATCCATGTGGGAGAAGCAAGATGTGAGGACAGTCCATCTAACAAACGGTGTCATTGGCGGCAACAAAGTAGGCAAAGGTTGAATTTACATACATGCGACCCGAGGTGACGTTACGCATGTCGACGCGAAAGTTGTCAAGCATGAACCTCAACAGAGTACCATCACCGGTGGTGCGCTGTGTTACGATTGGTAAGTTTAGCACGAGGAGTGTGTGTATGACGAACATATGTCTGCATTGCAAGCGCCCAAGTGAAGTAGACACCAGCGTTGACTGCAATGATAGCATAGAAGATGAGCTTGCTGTCAAGTGAGTCGAACCAGTCGGGACGAGGTGGACGACGCCATGAAGAACTGGAGCCGCGAAAACGGCCGAGATCATGGTGGGTTGCATCGGGAAGAGGAGTGCGAGCGAAGTGGAGGGAGAGCCTGGAAAGCAGAAAGCGATGGCGAGGGATGGGGGAGGACGAGAGTAGAGTCGGGGCAAGTGTGCGGGTCGTCCTAAAGGAGGGACGGAAGCGCAGGAGTTTCGAGGACATGATGGGGGAGGGTCACACTCAAGCTCGACATACAAGAAACAACAAAGGCGAGTTGACTCTGGTACGCTGGGATGTCGCACCACCTCTTTCTGTTATCGCCGTCGGACACGCCGATCTACAGTCTGACGCACTACTCTAACAAGCCTGCACAGACGACGAGCTACCCGCTGTCATCGAATCTACCGAGCTGGTCTACATCTGCATTTGCGGGTACGCTGACGGCACTGTCGGGTGCATCGAGTGCGACGCAATCACACCATGTACAAGGGGGCGGGGCACGGATGGGGGGAGGACAGGACCGACATGTGATCCAGATGATCGCGAACGCAAGTCTGGACGTGATCGAAGACGTGATGCGGAAGGAAAATGCGATGTAAGACGGGGGCGCTGTGATGGTTGCAAGTCTACTGAGGGCTGTGTGACAGGTATCTGAGATCAGTGGACAAGTTCAACGAATGGACGGTGTCTGCATTCATCACGCCGGGGAGTGAGTCGGAGAAGGGGCAACAGTAGAGAGAGAGCGCTGACTGGGTGTTTGACGCAGACACGAAATTTATATTGTTACACGAGACGAAGAACGAGGAGGGGATCCGGGGTTTCTTCCATGAGGTGTGGGAGCTCTACGTGAAGGTGTGTTGGTCGTCGTCGTCGTGATCGCACATACTGACGAGGAGGCAGACGGTGTTGAATCCATTCCACACGGCGCACACAGCGATCCGGAGCAGCGTGTTCGACGGGCGGGTCCGGGCGAGTGCGAAAAAGTATCTGTAGCGAGATAGGCTGTGGAGGTGGCCCGGGTCCATCCCCTCCTTTTGTTCTTGTTCAGCGGCTGCAGCCCATTTGTTGTTGATCTCTTCCACCCATTCCCCATCCTCCACCTCCTTTTTTTTTTCCCTTTCTCTCTTCTTTTCTTTTGTCTTCTTCCTACTACTATTTCTTCGGACATACCATCCACTCCCCCCCCCTAGTTGTACTAGTCCTTTAATAATTCTTCAATCCAAATGGCCACCACCAATCGTGCCTCTCTTCTCAACGGTCTCCGCACAGGCGGTGTTCGTTCCACTTCTGTGACTGCTCCCCTCTCCCCTGCTCCGGCCGCATCTTTCAATCTGCCCCGCTTCGCTTCCTCCGCTACCAACACTTCCATCTTTCCAGACGAGGACGTGGATCAACTCTCCGACTTCCTCTCAAGCAACCTGTACATCAACAACCTTTCCGACCATGCATCCCATCCTTTCACTGCACCCATCGATTCCCAAAACACCACGTTCGTGCATCAGCAGGTTGCTCCCCACAGGCCCTTGAACCCCAACAGTGTCCCGTTCAGCCCCGGCCACCTTCATACCTCCCAGCAGCAGACAGCTCCTGTTGATGCCCAGCTTCACGCATATCAGCAGATGCAGTTGATGCAACTCGAAATCTTGCGTCTCCAGGTTCGTTCGCCATCTCGCATCCGCTCGCTCACCCATTGATCCTCCCCCAGAACGCACAGGCTCAGCGCAATCAGCAGGTACAAGCAGCCGTCCTCGCGGAGGCACTCCGTCAGCAGGCTAGACGCTCTCCCCTTGGATTCGTACCTGCTTCCGCCGGTCCCACCAATACCTCGTTTGATCTATGCTCAAATATCCCGCCAGCCCGGCGTCCCAACCAAGCGGAGCTTCTCAAGGCTCAGTTGGGCGTCAGCACCACCACCCCTCAGCTGGATGACCATGTTCCCATGACTGCCGCCCTTGGAGGTCGATTTGGCGCCCGTCTGCCCCCCAGCTCCATCACTTTTCCTTCTCTTCCCGATGTTGGTCCACAGAGTTCTTCGCCTCCCAAGCAGACAACCGTAGCCAGTGGAGGCTTAGTCCGCGTTGGCTCCCCACCACACCATGTTTCCAAAGATAACGCACCCTCTAGATCCGACGCTGCCACATCCTGGAGGCGAGGAAATTCTACTTACTCTGTACTCAACGGCCTGCGTGCTGCCTCCACCGCATCTCCTAGTGTGAAAATTACACCTCCTCCTGGAGAGCGCCTCTCCCCTCTGACACTGGCCAACAAACTTCGCCCTCGCCCGCTCAGCTTCTCCTCCATGGCTTCATCCAACGTTCCCATCGTTGCTGTTGATTCAGGCAGCGAGCATGAGGACGCCATGTCGTCTGCGAGCTCGACCTCGCAGTCGAACCCGGCTACTCCGCAGTCTTTGACCTCGCTCGAGGCCAGCTCCCTCTCTCCGCGAGAGGAGGCGACGAAGAAGCTGTACGATGGCCTTGGCATGGGTCGTCCTGCCCCATTCATTGTCCAGGCACCTGCCGTGTGTTTGCCTCAGAGGCTCGTCAGCCAGCCGCTCAGACAGCCTCGGGGTCCACCAGCAGGTGCTGATGAGCTTGGACCAAAGAATTTTGCCACGAGGATCAGGCGCAGGGCCATCGGTGGATTGAGTGTTCTGTTGGACGCACGCGAGCGCCGCGAGTCAATCGAGGTGTACTGAACAAAGCCTCATGTGACGAACTGGTGTCCCTCAAATCAATTCCCTCCACTCATTTTCCGTTTATCCAACGTCTACGCTCAGTACTGTGCACTACTCTGACCCTGCTGGGCGCCAATTAGTGATGTGGACTCAACCTGGTGCTAGCACCTGAAACATCTTCCCTCGTTTGCAAATATGGCCTGTCTATCTGTTTATGTTCCCAATTTCAGCCAAAGTGTTGTTTTACGTAGTCGTCAGCGTTGTGCTTGCCATTACGTTGCTCTGTCTTTTTCATTCCCTGCACAATCGCATCAACGCCTTTCTCTTTGTCGTTATTTTATTTCAGCGAGGGTTGGCTTGGAAGTTGACCTCCTGAGTCACATTACAACTGGCCTCGCATGGATTCATTTGTGTCGTATGTTACTCATCATCCAATCGCATTGTTCCACGCAATTGGCGTTGATAAGCATGGTGTGAGAACGCAGATCATCACGCACTGATCCTAAGTACAACTTTTTACGTCCAGTTCGCGTGGAGAATTCATTTGGAACAACATGTCGAAGCAGGTTCCACGACTCGTATGCCTACGTTATTTACACCGTTGACCAACGATTGCCTTGCCATGTTCCTAGAAAATCTAATGAGTGGGACAACACTGCTTGATGGGGAATAAACGAACCTGCCACTCTTCTCTGCTTATCCATAACTGATGGAACGTGCCCAGGCTTGCCAGGATGCTGCCTCCTAACCATCCACCATATCGTCTTTCAATAGGATTTCCGGGCGCATGTATTTTCACCTTTGTATATTAACTTTAGCCCGCTTCACATCTCATGCGGCTGGATCATACTCACATGGGGGAAGTTACGGGAGAGTTCTGTGTCAAGCCGATCTGCGAAACCAGCAAATAAGCTCCCTCCGCCAGTAAGGACGACGTTTCCCATGAGAACTTGACGCAAGTCTGGGTCGCAAGCACGCAGAGACTCTGAGAGCAGTGCAGGGATGTTTTTGGGCAGGTTTGGATTTTGAGCCTATGTCCCTGGTTCAGTATGTCGTCCGAAATCCAATCATTTGATCAAAGCTTACCACGAGCTGCGGGGAGTGGTAGAAAAATTCTTCTCCTACTTGGAAGCGTTCCGCGCCAAAGTACATATTATATCCCGTTGGAAACTCGTATTGACGTGGTAGGCGGGAAGCGGCGGCTCTGACAGTAGCTGGGTTAAGAGTGTGATAAAAGGGATCAACTCTCCTGGCTTACTGCTCATTCCATCCTTGGTCAAGGACACCCGCTACGCTTTGGATCCATTCGTCAACCTCACGGCTTTCATACCATGACTTCCAGCTGTCTGTGGTCCCGGCGAGCCTATCCTCGCGGAGCGTAAACTGCGCAGGAGCTCCCGGCTCCACGGGCTGCGACATGATTCAACATAAAAAAGACATGGAAAAGTGGACTCGTACAATTTTTGTGGCAATGAGCTGATGAGGGTAGAGCTCAACACTTCTTCGGGCTGGTGTTGGATTAGTGAGGATGTATTTTGCATGCGCATGCACGAGTTTTGGAAGTGCAGAAGAAACAAGACCTAAAGCCAATGAACATCAAAGGCCCCCAAGAGCGACAAATTCTTACCTTTTCTGAGAACAAATCCGTCTACGACGGGGGTGATGCTTGCTATAGAATGCCCGACATCAACGACCAGGGCGGATCCTTTTCCTGCAGCAAACCTGACGGGTAACTTCAATATCGAGTCAGGGTGGAAGGACAATGCCTTACGCATTCAGCACACCTGTGTTTGCGATATAAAAGGCGGGAACTTGGAATTCTTCAAACATGATCTCGGCCATTCTTTCCCGATTAGCAGGCGTGTTCCATGCGGGCTCGGTGACAAGGATGGGGTGCTCGGATGGATTGGTGCGCATCACGTCCACCAGCGCGTGCGATATCAGAGCGGGGATCGGGTTGAAGTCGGATACTAGGCGATAATTGAATGTTAGCCTCCGTGTCCATCCCGTGCGTGGAGTTACTGACTGAGTCCGTCTCGGAACGGGTGACCGATCTCCATACCAGCTCTCCATATCGAGGGGCCGTGTTGACCGAGATAAAGCTTTGCGTCACTCCTGGGTTTTGGACTCTCTGTATTTCCATCTCCTGCTGTATCACCCATTTGAACATCGCTGTCGCCCGCGGTGGGTTTGTACCCGTAGTAGGAGGATATGATCGCTTTTGGTGTATCGTCTCCCGCATAGCCCGCTCGAACGGACGACGAGCCCATGTCGACCACGAGCGCAGAGACCTCGTCTACGCAATATCATAAAAATCGGGCACGGTGTTCAGTTGTCTCTTGGCGTACCTCCTCCGTAATTCACCATCGTGAGTGTTATGAACGCCTGCCAGCTGCCAGTCCATTTCAAAGTTGATTCAATATCATGATCACGTGACCAGGTCCCGTCACAGAACACATATCGACGGGACTGAAGACAGTTTACTTTCCCTTCTCT
>JBBPUO010000108.1:40696-57135 GCA_038094755.1 Caloboletus firmus | reverse complement strand
TAGTTTCCATTGCTGCATGAGAATAGTAGTGTTACAAGTATGTAGCCTCTATCTACCACAATACCTCATCCATGATCTCACTCCCACCCATTCCACCTTCAACTTCTTTGAGTGAGTATAGCCATAATGTGCTTTCCATGAAGCCTCTTGCAGCTGTCCCTGGCACATGATCAATAATCAATAATCCCCCAATTGTTGCCCAAGTGAGGGACCAGTGATGGTCATGTGATGTTGATGTGTGCTACAATCTCATGCTATATTTCATACTCCAATTGCTACTCTCTTCTTCCCATACCACCATCACCTTGTTGATACTATGTGTCATCCTGTGCTCCATTCCTCGTCCCTTGTTTAACATTGTTTTCCACTGTGATTCTGAATGCTCCTATGTACAATTCTTGGTGAGTAGTGGTCAACAATGGATGGATGCTACTCATCCAAATCTGATGTAGCCAACTCATGGACCTAGCCCAAAATGACTTGCTGCCAATTGACATGAATAAAAGGGTACCATAGTAGGTAATTGCATAACCTGACAGTTCCATGTAGGATCAGTCAGCAAGTTTGTACACAATGTTGTTTTTGGCTCTTTCTTGGTAGGACTATAGTCAAGTTGTTGGTGCTTTGCTATGGACATGGACATGGACCATTGGACACAGACATGGACACAGACACAGAGCAACATTCCATTTCTTGTTGTCTTGGTACACTGAAGTGCTTCCAGTTTCAGAATTGCTCTTGTCACTCTCTCATGTTGTTTTGTCCTCATGTCATGTTAGCTTGTTGTTAATACCTTTACCAATGTGAACCTAGATGTGTCTGTCCTCTTGAGGTTGATACCATGTGTGATTGTGGCTTTGAGAGATAGAAGCCAGCATTAATACAAATTGGCACAAGCCTGTAGAGAAATAGGATTGGTCCATTTTTGCCATCACATGGAAGGGCTGCATGGAATGGCATGCGGCGCTGGGGGGAAATGTCGTAGGAAGTGCTGCAGGCAATTTTTCTTCTTAGCCAAAATGAGCAGATAAGCGTCACGATGTGACGTTCTCTGGAGTTGACTGTCGTTGGCAGGAAATGACCCCAACTCTTGGGGGAATTCATTCGGTACATTTCTGAAAGCGTCCTTACTTTTTGCAGTGTCGGTCTGGTGCAGTAGCGCCACGAACCAAGGTGTCCGCGTCTCCAGGAAGGCCTTTCCTAAGTTCAGATTCCAGATAGTCAAACAGGTTTAAGAACGATATTATGCTTTTCCAAGATCTTGACGAAACAGTAAAACAGGAACAAACGCAATCTACAGAGGCACCTCCGATAAACAATAAGCTTACAACACCATGTTTCAATGCGGTCTATGAGAATTCAGAAGACATTGTTTGAACCGAGCATCTCTACCACATGGAACTGCCTCACAGTTGCTGTTTCGGGAGAAGGTTGATAGCGCGATGCTGTTTCACCTCCAGCCCTTCCTTGCCAAAGTAGCGCTCACTGTCGAACGACCAGTGTAGCGAGCCGATGATCCAGTCCTGCAGCCCCTCGACATATATCGCGACCTGCTTATCAATTTCTTCACCCCACGAAGGGAGCATCGCGCGATTATCCTCGAAACGCTGAATCGTGCCCTTGCAAAGTGCACCTGCATAGTCTACGGCACTCTGAAGGTCTAGCCCCTGATCGTGCATGAGGACGAAAACCAAGTTGTAGGTATGGTGTCGAGATTGCTCGATGTTGTAGGAAAAGATATCCTAATAAATTGAATCAGCTTACAAAGAGTGTATAAAATAGGGATGCATGATTTACGTTGGACCATGAGACGAGGTCATTGGCGGCTTCTTCCATTGCCATGATCACTGGGTGTGACATGACCTCATCAGGCAAATCGATACGGGCAGCGTATTCAATGAGCGAAAAGCAAGGCTTGTCGCAACTCGTATTGCGCCTGGTGGTGATATACGATTCGAGATCTGGAATGTGTCCGTTCGCGCGATCACCCGATTCTTTGGCGACAGCAATGAAGAATAGATCCATCCTATGGATGAACCGCTTCGTGCATCCCGGACCACCAGTCTGCATGAACCGGCTAAAGAACCTGTTCCATTCGGAGATCAATTTTTCGACACCACAGAAACGCAGAGGCGAGAGAAGAAAAAACCCACGACTTGCACATCAGACCGCCAAGCTTGTCAGTCTCGAAGTGGACGGGGTCACGGAAAGCCCCGATACAGGATTCCCGCATTCCCCATATGTTCGTCACGTCAAATTCATCCAACCAGTCATCCATGTTGAACAACCAGTTCAAGTAGTCTGAACAGACGCGAAGGTGGAACTCATCAGCATTTGGGTAACAATATGCGGCGAGCTCCACGGCTTTCAAACCCATAAACTTGGTGACGTGGGGCTCAACGAGCCGGGCTCCTTGCAGCAGCCACTGTTCGGAGGCACGGGAGACATTGTAGAAATGAGGACCGAAACGTAAGGGATAGTGGCAGTCGGAGACGAGGTCTGGGAGGATGAAGCCAGTAGCGGAGTGCTTGGGAGCATGAGGCATGTCGTACGATCGGAGGCGGAGAAAAATCGACCCGAATATATGATAGAGAGCCAGGCAAGGGTGACGAATGGTGAAATGTGACAAGTTACTTTATACCTTTGTCCGCAGATAAACATGAAGCCCAGCATCAGCAGAAAGCTCTTGCTGCGTTACTTTTCTGAATGTTTCCGCAGGCCTACGCGAGGGTCATCGAGGACTTTGATTGGACCAGAGCACTATTGACGGCACGAACCTCTATATATGGAGCGAATAACGTAGCATTATGCTCGGCTAGTTTTGCAGATTGGCAGGTGGCGTAGCTATCGCTCGGGGCAAGTCTCGGACACTCAAGCAAACCGGGTGCCGACAGTGTCGTGAAGACAAACCAACCAACTAAAGACGATTTACGCGATTAATGAGGTCAGAATGGAACGTCTTTGACGTCCCAGATTACTGCGTACCGGGTCATGGTTATGGGAGACAGTTTGCTGCCAGCCGATTCACAGCCGAGATAACAAAGAGGGCCTTCGGTGATCTCTGCATAGTGCCGCAGATTCGAATGAGTTGTCCTATGACGTTCTGCATTCCCGCCCATCGCATGGCAATATGCTGCAGATATTGAGAGTGTGTAAAGCCGTTGAGCTCTTTGCGATTGATTACACCGTGATACTTCACCCTAGGTTCAAGGAAGAGAACGGCGCGCGACGGGAATGGTTAGAAAAACTGGCACTGCGAAATGTGTTCAACCTCATTGATCCTCCGCAGGGCATCTCGGACGCGATCTACTGCCGGCTACACACCTTTTTCATGTTTTGTGGCGCGGATATACATCAATTTTCAACGTTCCAACTACACTGATGACCCTGAGTGTGGTTTCTGCAATCAATACAGGTTATGTAACCAGGTAAGTCACATGAAAAGATTGTCAACGTTCCCCGTATCATCCCGGCCCAGAAGAAGTCGCATCACCACACGCAACACGGTCATGCTACGAAATCGCATCAAATCTGGCCAAATAAGACGACGGCGTGTGCACAAACTTCGAAGAGTGCTTGTATAGAAGCGCTGAGACACCGACGGAGCCTGTGGAACGAAATGTTACGACCACAGTTATCAACCTGATCGACGGACGCGGTGTCTATGTCTTGCTCGTGGGAGGATGTTACGTCACGAGAGTTATTTATATATTGCCTTATAAAGAGTGTTTGTTCGTGTGTTGGCAGACCCCGTCAGCCTCCAAGTATCTCACAAGTGTCGGTGTACATGTTCGCGACGCCGTAGATTCAATGGCTCGTCGAAGGCGACGAAATTCACTTTGCCTTTGTACACCAGTACATCAAAAGAAACCAAAAAACATACAATATATATGGCGATGGGCCATTCCTACGGGAACCACTAACAAGGGCAAGAACTCGGTGCGATCTATCATACAAGGCATTTTTAAGCCGAGCATTGCCACTGCACCGAACGACCTCACAAAGGCTTTTTCGGGAGAAGGCTGATAACGTGTTGTTGTTTCACCTTCTGGCCCTCCTTGCCAAAGTAGCGCTCAGTGTCGAACGACCAGTGCAGCGAGCCGACAATCCAGTTCTCCATCCCCTCGACATATATCGCGACCTGCTTATCAATTTCTTCACCCCACGAAGGGAGCATCGCGCGATTATCCTCGAAGCGCTGGATCGAGTCCTTGCAAAGTGCACCGACATAGTCTAAGGCACTCTGAATGTCCAGGCCCTGTTCTCGCATGACGACTAAAACCATGTTGTGGATATCACGCCGACACTGCTCGACGTTGAAAGAAAAGATATCCTATGAATTAAATTAAATTAAATTAGCTTACAATGGGCGTATGAAAGGGCAACGACGCATGATTTACGTTGGACCATGAGACGAGATCATTGGTGGCCTCTTCCATCTCCATGACCACTGGGTGTGATACGACCTCATCAGGCAAATCGATACGGGCAGCGTGTTCGATAAGCGCAAAGCAAGGCCTGCAGGCACTGGTATCACGCCTGATGGCGATATACGATTCGAGATCTGGGATGTGTCCATTGGCGCGATAATCCGATTCTCTGGCGGCAGCAATGAAGAACAGATCCATCGTGTGAATGAACCGCTTTGTGCATCCCGGACCACCAGTCTGCATGAACCGGCTAAAGAACCTGTTCCATTTGGGGATCAATTTTTCGACACCACAAAAACGCAGAGGCAAGGGAAGAAAAAACCCACGATTTGCACATCAGACCGCCAAGCTTGTCAGTCTCGAAGTGAATGGGGTCACGGAGAGCGCCGATACAGGATTCCCGCATTCCCCATGTGTCCGTCACGTCAAATTCATCCAACCAGTCGTCCATGTTAAACAACCAGTTCATGAGATCCGCACAGATGCGAAGGTGAAATTCGTCGGCATTTGGGTAGCAATATGCAGCGAGCTTTCCCCCTTTTAAACCTATAAACTTAGTGACCTGGGGCTCGACAAGCTGGGCCCCTTGCAACAGCCACTGTTCGGAGGCACGGGCGGCATTGTAGCAATGAGGGTTGACACGTAGGGGATAGCGGCAGTTGGAGACAAGGTCTGGGAGGATGAAGCGAATGAAGGAGTGCTCAGGGGCATTTTCGTAAGTTGCAGTAGGAGCCATGTCGAACGATCGAGGACGGAGAAAAAAAAACGACCCGGATGGGAGTATGATAGAGAGCTATACAAGGATGATAAATGGTGAAACAGGACAGGACATTTTATACCTTGCTCCGGAGATAAACATGAAGCCCAGGTGGCGTGGCTATCGTCCGAATTCTCAAATACTCGAGCAAACCGGACGCCAACGATCTGTCATAAAGGTAAACTAACCAACTAAAGAAAATCTATGCGACGAGCAAGATCAAAACAAGATGTCTTTGAAACCCCAGAATGCTACGTACCGGGCTTGTCGGAGACAGTTTGCCATCATCCATTCACAGCCGAGATAACAGAGAGCCCCTTGTGTATTCTCTGCATAGTGCCGCAGATTTGAATGAGTTGTCTTTCCTTGTTCTGCATTCCTGCTCATTGCATGGCGATAAGGCGCAAATATTGAAAGTGCATAAAGCCGTTGAACTCTCCGCGATCGATACACGGTACTTCACCCTAGGTTCAAGAAGGAGAGACGGCGCGCGATGGGAACGGTTGAAAAAACCGGTACAAATGTGTTTACCGTCGTTGCCAGTGAGCCTGTGCGGGCTGTTCAAGCGCTCAGATGCGATCTATTATAGGCTGCACATCTTTTCATGTCTGTGGCGCGGACCTAAAATGATTGCCAACGTTCAAACTGCCTTGATGACCAGTCTGGTTTTCTGTACGGGTTATGTAACCAGCCAAGTTGTCTGAAAAGATCGTCCACGCCAGCTCAAGGTCGCCGCCGATCAGCACACGCGATACGGTCACCACGCTACGACAATGCATTGATTCTGACCAAGTAAGACGACGGCGTGTGCGCAAACTTCGAAGAGCACTTTGTATCTCAGCGCCTCGACACCAACGGAGCTTGTGAAAGGAAACGTTACCAGTTGAGAGGGTGGGAGGGAGTAGGATAGTAGAATGGGGTAAGAGAGATAAATTAAGCGATGGGATGTAGCGGTGCACCTTACTCTCACGGCCGCTGAGTCAATCGCACTAATGTTTTAAGGTAGGAATATGAGCTAAATAACCCGTAAATACCGTAATTAGACTTTTGCAAAGTTATCTCGGATGGCGGCCCCGACGAGTATTTGAAACATTGGCAAAAGGAGGATCATGAAGGGCCTGCCCACGGAAGAGCACTGCTTGTAGAAGGGTGGGGTGACGACGGACGGAGGGTTCAAAAGCGCTAGACTTCCAACACCCGATAGCTCGAACTTGCGACACCGCAGCTGTGGCGAGGAAAGACTTTGGCATCGCCGGCGGGCATAGAATGATGGTACCTTCGACGGAACGCGGGAAAAAAAAGGGTCAAGTCTACGAGGGAACCGGACACAGGAAGGGACCGACCCGTGGGCCGTCAATGCTTCAGCCCAAAACCAGAGATAAGGAAAAAAAGGTGATCATGAGAGAGTAAATAATGATGGAAGATACTAAGACGGTCAGGCTCAATATAATTTTGTCTAATAGGCTGTTGCCAACCAGATTACTATACCTTCGTACGAATGGGGTTGGCTTTGGCGCGGGCCGGGGTAAGAATAACTGACCTGCCAGGTGCTAAGTGTGTGGCCAAGAGCTTTTGGAGGAGCGAAGAACAACTTCATTGGACGACCTACAAGTTATGATGGCCTATGGCTCAGTATTGGATAGGATACGACATGCGAGTGATGGACTCGGACAAGCGCGTGCTCAGGACGCTCCACCAGATTTATCTCGCTTCTGAAGTTCTGCATCCTCTAGTGGCAATGCGTCACGTAGGATGGTCGTTACAGACTGACGTCGAAGACACTTAGTAGCACATGAGAGTGTGGACGGCGTTGGTAGTGAAAAACAGAAGAGAGTGAAGGCCCACTACGCCGTCGATCATTGTGACTGCCGTGACATACCGGAGGAATTGCTGCATGCCATGCAGTTGCGTGTGATCACCTCGAGTCCTCGGCCACTGCGCGCGGCGCAACGCCACGAATCAAGGTGTCCGCATCTCCAGGAAGACCTTTTCTGAGTTCAGATTCTAGACAGTCAAACATGTTTAAGAACGACATTCTTTATTGCTAAGATCCTTTGATGGAACGGTAAAATAGGAACGAACGCAATCTACAGAGGTGCCCTGATCAATGATCAACTTACTACAACAACACGTTTCAATACAATCTATGATAAGCCGGAAGACATTTTTTTTAAAAGCCGAGCAATCCCACCACACGGAACTACCTCACAGAGGCCTTTTCGGGAGAAGCTTGATAACGCGGTGCTGTTTCACCTCCAGCCCTTCCTTGCCAAAGTAGCGCTCAGAGTCGAACGACCAGTGCAGCGAGCCGACAATCCAGTTTTGCAGCCCCTCGACATATATCGCGACCTGCTTATCAAGCTCTTCACCCCACGAAGGGAGCATCGCGCGGTTGTCCTCGAAGCGCTGGACCGTGCCCTTGCAAAGTGCACCGACATAGTCTACCGCACCCTGAAGATCTAGCCCCTGTTCGCGCATGAGAACGACGATCATGTTGTGAGTATCGCGTCGAGATTGCTCGACATTGTAGGAAAAGATATCCTAATAAATTGAATCAGCTTACAAAGGGGGGGTAAAAGCGGGGTGCATGATTTACGTTGGACCAGGTGACAAGGTCATTGGTGGCTTCTTCCATCGCCATGATCACCGGGTGTGACATGACCTCATCAGGCAAATCGATACGGGCAGCGTATTCAATAAGCGCAAAGCAAGGCTTGCAGCCACTCGTATCTCTCCTGACCGTGATATACGATTCGAGATCTGGGACGCGTCCATTGGCGCGATCATCCGACTGTTTGACGACAGCAATGAAGAACAGATCCATCGTGTGAATGAACCGCTTCGTGCATCCCGGACCACCAGTCTGCATGAACCGGCTAAAGAATCTGTTCCATTTTTCGAAATCAATTTTTCGACGCCGCAGAAACGCAGAGGCGAGAGAAGAAAAAACCCACGACTTGCACATCAGACCGCCAAGCTTGTGCGTCTCGAAGTGAATGGGGTCACGGAAAGCCCCGATACAGGATTCCCGCATTCCCCATGTGTCCGTCACGTCAAATTCATCCAACCAGTCGTCCATGTTGAACAACCAGTTCATAAAGTCTGAGCAGACACGAAGATGAAACTCGTCAGCATCTGGGTAGCAAGATGCGGTGAGCTCTCCGGCCTTCAAACCCATAAACTTGGTGACGCGGGGCTCGACGAGCCGGGCTCCTTGCAGTAGCCACCGTTCGGAGGCACGGGCGACGTTGTAGCAATGGGGGCTGAGAAGTAGGGGATAGTGGCAGTCGGATACGAGGTCTGGGAGGATGAAACCTGTGAAGGAGTGCTCGGGAGCGTGTTCGTAAGTTGCAGTGGGAGACATTTCGAACGTTTAAAGGCAGAGAAAAAAACGACCGGGATGCTAGGCTATATGATAGAGAGCCAAACAAGGGTGAAACATGGCAAGTTGTTTTATACCTTTGTCCGGACATTAAGCTCAGGTGGCGTGACCATTGCTCAGGGCGAGTCTCGAGCACTCGAGCAAACTCAGTGGGTGCTGTCAACCTGTCATGACGGCAAACTAAAGACAATCTATGTGATGAGCGAGATCAGAATGAGATGTCTTTGAAACCTCAGAATGCTGCGTACCGGGGTTGTCGGAGACGGTTTGCCGCCCATTCAAAAGATCCCCTTATGTGCTCTCTGCATGGTGCCGCAGATTTGAATGAGTTGTCCTTGTTCTGCATTCCCGCTCATTGCACGGCAATAAGCCGCGGATATTGAAAGTATGTAAAGCCATTGAGCTCTCCGCGATCGATACACGTTACTTCACCCTAGGTTCAAGGGGGGAAGGCGGCGCGCGACGGGAACGGTTGTAAAACCGGCATAACTGTGTTCACCGTCGTGGAGCCTTCTGCAGGGCGCTCAGATCTAATCTATTGTGCACCACACACCTCTCTATGTTTTTGTTCACCGGCTGGACAATGGCGCGGATCTGAATCAACTTGAAATATCAACGTTTGAATTGGCTCATGATATGATGGGTCTATTTTCCGCAGTCAGTTCAAGTTATGTAACCAGGAAGGTCATCTGAAAAGATCATCTACGTTCCTGGTGCATGCCAGCTCAAGGTCGCCGCATCGGTACACGCGACACAGTCATGCTACGACAACTTGAACGCATCGAATCTGGGGAAGCAGGACGACATTGTGGGCGTGAAATTCGAAGAGCGCTTTGTGTAGAGACGCCGAGACACTGACGGAGCCTGTGAAACGAAATGTTACCTGTCTGGCGAGAACAATGAGAGCATTATATAAAGCATTTTCTCAACTGGTCGGGATCAGTTGCGGACAATTTGAGTGAGTCTCATATCTCTGCTTACGTAACACGCGCCCTTGTTGACTCTGGACTTGCAAGCAACGCGGAGGGAACGATGTCCTCCTCAGCGCTCCCCCTCAAACTCACCCCTGCATCAACCCCAGCGCGGTCCGCTTCCACTTCCGAGGTGGCGTCTGGTGTGAGAACACCAACGAAGCAGTCAATGGCCGCCAACCATGGCGAAATATCCAGCCCGCACGAACTGACAGCCTTCGTAAGTCACATCACAGCGGTGAACCCTGCCGTGTCATTGACATTAAAGCCGTCTTCCAGGTAGAAACGCTGTTGGAACAGCTCGATGCCAAATTTGACGAGATGTCGTCCCAGATACTTGATCGGAGTCAGTCTCTTTTCGCCTTTGTCCGCTTGCCCACTCTTACTGACGTACTCCTAGTGTCACAAATGTCTAACCGTGTCGACGCACTCGAGAACGCGATCCAGGACATAATTTCTGGAGATGTGACCACTCCGAGTGCTTCCCCTACACAGTACCCTCCAACCCCGGTACCGCGGCGAAGTGGAAGTAACGTGTCATGAGTTTTATTGGTTCCGCGCGTACACTGTTCTTGCTCGCATTGAGATCCTCTCAGGTCTTGGACACTTCTGCACTAATCACGATCGAATCGTAGTCTATACTGTTTGTCCGTAATTCTAGAAGCTCCGGCGTATGTCTTAGCATTCAAGCCAGGCCCCCCAGTTATTGATCCATCGACACTTATTCACAACAGTTTCAACCAACAAACCTCCGATTACGATGCCAAGTCGAGAATTCCAACTATACCGAAGTTCCTGCGACGAAGAACTATCATCTCCCCATCCCCAAACTAGATCTCTAGTCTAGACCCGGCACCGTCGGACCAGTCAGACCCGGAGTCAACACACGTCGCTGCGGACCACTACCAGGAGCCCCCCCACCGAGCATCGAAGACAACATCGCACCCAGCGGGTTCTCGGGTTGTGTCTTTGGTGGCGGGATAGCAAAGTACAACGTTGTGATTTCGATCAGTGCCTAGACCAGTCGACTCTCGTGAGTTGGATCAACACGCACCTGGGGTGGTAACTCGCAGACTTACAGAACGAACCTCCTTGCTAGCAAGGGCACCACCCCTTGATTGATACGTACCGCACAATCGGACCCAACTTTCGCGCATTGTTTTGTTCTTTTCAGCGTTTGCTCGCTGACATGCCAACACTGCAAGTTGGCAAAAGTTGAGGACATTGTCGGTGGTCAGGACGACTTCGCTTGAATCAGTGACCTGCAGGGGCGAACGTTCCAGTGAAGATGCCAAAGATGGTCGAGCGGCTATTATTTTGTTGACAAACTGGATGATGAACGTCCGGGCTGCGAGGATATTTCCGTTCTCTAGATATCTGTGTACAAAAAGAAGTTCAGCTTCAGCGTAATTCGTTCAAGGGTAGAGGGTACCAACGGAAGGGTACCACGGAGGGCAAAATTTCCTAGTATACCACCGACGGCGGACCAGTCCACCATCATCTGTGCTAGAAGACGGGCACTATCCCTCTTTCCTGACGCCAGAAGATGGGGTTCCGCGACATCATATGCTCCCTCTATCCAGGGAAAACAGTATTGTCAGGTAGGGTGAACGTCCTACAGTAGGGAGTGCTGCGGTACCTTTGTAAAGCAGTTCGCCGATGTAGTGGTGAAGATCGGGATCGCCAGTGGGATGTGTACCACGTTTTGCTGTCCACCTAGTCACGATGCGTAAGCACACGGGAGATCCGAGAACGAAAGACATCACAAACGCAACCGCTCTGTCGATGATCGTCTTTCGCCACGTCCCTGAAGAGCCAGTGAGCGCGATCAATTGCGTGATCCTCCCTAGCAATTCGGTGTGAGAGTCAAAAGAAGAAGAAAAAACAGATCCCTAAGCATCGATGGTCGGGAATGGCAGACCTCTTGATTCGTCTGACACATTTTCCCCCTTGCTTTCGTACACATCCAACAGAAACAGTGCGAGATCCGTTCCGCTACCTTGCTGTCCAGACTTGAGCAGTTCTCGCGCGGACTGGAAGAGCACATCAATCGCGGTGTCGTACTGTCCTGCTTTGGAGTACCGGGATGCAAAGGTGCGCGCTTTTTGGTGAGCCTCGTAGGGTTTCCCACTGGCAACTAACGGTAGGATTGCATTCAGCGCGCGAGAAGAGGAGGCTTCAGCAGGCGGCATTCTGTATGGATGTAGACAAGACTGTGATTACTCTATACGATCACGTCGGGGTGCCACTCAAATCTAGCGGCACTGCCATCGATACGTGCAAGTCCATCCTTTAAAACGACAATGTACAGCACAGCACTACTGGTAGGCAACTGGAATGATGCCCGAGTCACGGAATGCTGTACGCCAACCAAACTTCTCCGATCTGTGGATCGACCCCAACCCAGTCTTTGAGAAGCTCCGCGACAGCAGTCTTGACCCCCCACCCGACAAGAATGACCATGGTCGTGAACACGGGATGACAGTCCAACACAACTGTAGGTACAATTTGAGTCAGCCAGCCTGGGGCATATATAGCTAGAGGAGAACAATATACCTCGAAGACCGAAACCTGCGGCTAAACCACCGAGCACGTTCCGTACCACCCATTCGCGATCGAGCTTATCTTCATCCCAAATTTCGAGTGCGCCAAGTATCCAAGGGTTCTCATATGTTGTATCAAATCGATACGGACCCTGCCCCGGTAGTGACAACGATGGACGCCAAATCGTGAGCAGAAAGAGTAAAAAGGATTTCGTAAATGACGAGTAAAGGATTGTCAGTGGGATATGTGACATCCTAAGAACCGATGAAATCAGATGCATCGCATCAGGACGTGGACCCCTCACTTGAATTGTTGGCGTATACCAGACACCTCGTTGGAGCGAAAAGGCTTCCAAGACTTAATCCAATCAGCGAATCCGAGCACAATATACGAGGCGAGCACGACTCCCGCGTGAAACGCAACCGTTTCTGGTAGAGTGTGATTCACGGAGCAGAGCGACGGAACTTGGTATAACGGACCTATCAAGCAAGCCACGAGAATGCGCAGAAACACCTCGTTTGTATCAGTGCTCCATTGCGAGAGGTCTGCGACGATCTGTGGGTCTGGGAGCTTATTATTAGCATTTCCGGCAGGGATCTTGCCCTGGGACATACTGAGCTGAGCCCAACGTATAACTAACATTTTATGCGTCAGACGGTGGGGGGAGGGCGATACCGTGTTACTGACAAGCGTCAACCAGCAGTAATCCACTTCCGAGCTTCAGGATATGTAGCCATCTGGCCTGCCTTGCGGTAGTGTAAGCAATAGCTATACGATGGGTGAACAAGCAACCTTTTCCCTGGCAAGAGCCTTTTGCTGTGCAGTGTCAATGGACGTCGCGTCCTTGAGTTGAGCATCGGGAGCCTTGGTCTTCTCATACGCTTTACGCGGCTCAGATCCTCTGTTGTACAGCAAATGCCGGTATACGCCTCTCTTCAGCAGTATAAGGTCAAGAAGTAACGTGAGCGTATCGTGCTCCACGTAGGGATCCGCAAAGGTAAGACATTTACTCTGTGACTGGTTTCAATCCGCGTTTCCGCTATTGTAAGACGGCACTAACGCATTGCTCAAGGCGCAAGTTGTAGGCAGACTCGTAGACGGTGTAGAGATGAGATATTGGCTGCGTGCAAGTAATGCAGATGGCCATTCGGGTCAAAGGAGAGAACTGGCCAAGTAGGCGTGTGAATATTTCTTGAACGTATCTCCTCTTTTTCCCCTAGTAGCGGGTTGCATGGCTTGAACCGTGATATGTAGCTTTCCAAGTGACGGCCATCAGGTGAGGTTTTAGTTTTAATATATTCACGGAATGATGCCCTTTTTTTCAAACTAGAGTATCTGAGGACTTAGTCCCATGCTTTGAGTTGGTCTACGACACTCTGACTTCCCTATTTTCTCTGTTTGATACCAACCAGAAGTTGACCTTTTTTCTAGACAGGTTTACCACATACAACCCTTTGGGAGTCTATCAAGTCAGTAATCATCTCTGCTCATACATGACACGATGTTATCATGGAGTTACCGCCTGATGCACTCTCTTGAGCTGCAATCTGACGACACCTCCTGGCTGTATTTCTTTCTTATCTGATCTTTTCTCCTCGAGGAATGATACTTCTAGTTACTCACTGACCGTCTTGCGCAGATTATCTGGCTGACAAACGTTAGTTGTCTTCCCGAGGTCGGGAGCCACTCTTCGGTGAGTAGTTATATCCTTCTTTTTGCTCGAATGATGCTTTTGCATGACGGTCTTCGTACGATTCCTGCCGAAAAGGCCTGTTCAGCTCATTTTTTCCGGGCATTCCTTCCGATTCCCTAAAGTGATATCCATACTGTAAATGTCACACCGACGCTCTTCGTATCTATAGGCCACCTTCTATGACTACATATCGCTCAGAGGTAATTTAGGGGCAGCCGTTGTTCTCACTGTTTCATTGTGTATAGGCGCACTGAATGGGTACTAGTCAACGGAAAGTTAAACAACCAACATCGCACGACAAGGGTCGATGACAACTTCTGTAACCTCAGGCAATGAAGGGGAACATTGCCTTCCTCATCTTGGGATAAGCGTTTCCGAATTCCTTCTTGTAAGCAGCGTGTTTCTTCGCAGCCCAGATGTACATTATTCCGGTGGCCAGGATTGAGAAACCATAGGCTTTATGTTTTTTGTCAGAAAAAGTCTAGACGCGTGGGATAAGAGACCTTACCAATCCAGCTTCCGGTCATCCAGGCAATGGCGAACCAAGAAAGACTTTCGAAGAAATAGTTGGGGAAGGACACGAGGGAGAAGCCGTATCCCTGGGGAATGGCGCGTCTGCGGGACCCAGCCGGACGAAGGTTGCGGAGTTTGATGTGCGTGATCAGATTGGATATCTCGGCGAACTTGGTTGAGAGGGGCGTAAGACCCACAGATAAGATCATAAAGGGGAAACAGAGAACTTACTGCCCAAACTGCGGTACAGGTCCAGATGAAGACAGGATTGTTCCGCGACGTGCCACGAATATACGGGGACATCGCGGAATACTGTGGGCCGTAAATTGCCAGTGCTAGGAAGAGCCCTATATGCGTTACGGGTGTAAACTGTGACTTTCAGTGAATCACGGAAGATGGCACGTACCACTACCAAGGTAATAGTGGGCCGAACTATACGAGAGAAAAAGTTAAGCGGGGACCAGCGGAACAACAATAAAAAGTCTTCACTTTTTGAAAATGTTCATGAATGGCATCGTGTCATGAGAAAAGCGGTGGACACTAGGCCGGACTATCTTAGTTTGACTTGTATGTATATGGACGAATTACCCACAAAAGCGTTTCGAATTCGCGCTTTGCAAAGTGGGTCATGACGAGCGCATACACGAACCTACGAGTCGCATAAGTGGCTGGAAGGAAAAAGAAGAGAAGAAATGGGGGATGCATACCGTTGCAGCATGCTGTGGTAGACTGGACCACCCCAGATGTATTCGGGGAAGTGGTATAATATGGGGTGCATGATAAGTGGGCCAGCCTTTTCGAGAGCGTTAGTTACAACGACAAAGGAGCCACCTTGACGCGTCGACTCACGTATTCAATTAAAAAGACTGTCTTCCAGCTGATCTGGTGGCCAAGATCCTTGACGAGCAGCTCACCCCCGTCTGCGACCCCAGCATCCACCAATTTAGCCTCATCATTCAAAGCGTTTCTGCTCTCTTTGAGAATAATTTTTTGACGCGCAGGATAAAACTGGGAGGTGTCCAAGATTATGTCCCGCAGAGCTGCATTGAGACCAGACTCGAACTCACTTTGGGGAATTTCTTGGCGATGGCTACCTTGACGTCGCCGATTGTCGCGTCCTGGACCTGTTTTCCTGCCACGTCGAACTGAATGGGAAGCCCACGAGCGATGGAGATGTGCTTTCCTGCTGGCGATACTGTGACGGAGACCATCGTTGCGACGGGAATAAGGGAGAGAGCACATCTCTCAAACGCGACGCCTTCACGTCGGTTACTCCAGTCCCACGCTGCCAGTCGGATGAATTTCTTCTTGTCTGCAGCAAACAGTCAGCGTCTGAGAATTCCTCTAATAGGGTGTTCAACTATGATTATTGCGGGGGGATGTATTCGCTTCCACCCGTGCGATAAAGGTGTCGACACCTGACCTTGCTCATATCGTTTGTGGTTGTTACGCTGCTTACACCCGAGCAGGCTGTATGTACGATGTAATAATCCCTACTGTTATGATCTAAATTCTTCAAAAGTCGGGGCCCGCTGGAGGTGTTAACTGCGGTTCAGCGTGAAAAAATCCGAGTCGAGTCCATTAACTACGAATATTGGCTAGGTTAAAACACGCACCCTCATTAATTACTCTTTCCGGGAGCCGCTACGATCACTCTCAGGTAGTGCAGCACATCATTCACTCTGTACGCTGTGTCGAGCGTCCTGGACAAGTCCATGTTGTCGTTTATCCCCCGCAGTGCCAAATATTTTGTTCATCCATACGGTCGATCAGTTCAGACATGTCTACCCAGTAGGTTCCGTGCCGAGCCCCAGTTGATGTCAGGTTGACCGAGAACAACAGGACGAACGTTCTCCGCAGTGTCTTCGGCTGAATTGGAGTACGATGAGTACATTCCGCCAAATGGCAACAAGACCGAACGACCTCTCGTTATCCTTCACGGATTTTTGTGGGCATCTTAGACTTCTCAGCACCTCTCCTCTACAGCTGACCAAAAGGATTGTCTTACAGTGGTTCCAAGCGGAATTGGCAGTCACTCTCCAAGGCATTCGCCCGCGACCTCGAGCGCCCCGTATATACCCTAGTGCGCAGTCACCGGTTCTCTTTGCAATAACCTGTGTAGGGTGACATGAACCCGTGCAGGACCTTG
>JBBPUO010000108.1:22357-32837 GCA_038094755.1 Caloboletus firmus | reverse complement strand
AGTCTCCTATGAACCCAATGGATGCGAGTGTGAATGGGGTAACTGACCAAGGGAAGGGATGGTAAAGTGTATGACTCCCCTGCAGTCGGACGACGAAAATGAAACTGTACTTGGCGTAAAGTATATGTTTCAATGGCCTTCGTGACCGTCCGTGATAAAAGAAACAACACAATTCAGTTCTAAATGGGATATATGTGGGATCCTTGCAAAGCTTTACCCTTTAGCGGAAACTAGTAGCGGGGCGACTCTGAGAAGGTTTCCAAATTGGTCCCAGTCTGTACTGGACCTGTTCTTTTTGGCGGTACTCCGTTTGTTCTTCCGCAGTCGTCTACGCGCTTCATTTACACGCTTCCGTTATTCCTGAGTGGGGGATTTTGTGTAATTAAACCCGCCGCTGACTCTGTAACCAACGTATGTAGCTGTGCAGGGTAAATGTTTAAACAAACGAAACGAGCGGTGGTTCTCAAACTGGCACAGACCTTTGCAAGCACGCCGTCCATATTATATGCTTGGGAGCGGGAGGCATTAGACATCATCATAAAGAAGGAGTGAGTCAATTTAGCATAGTATGGCTGAAAAAAAACTGGTCGTAGGAAAGGTCGGCATATCAATGAAACGAACAAAGCTCACGCTCCATATAAGACCCTCTCTGGACCAGAGTGGTATCCGCGGCGCATCAACGTGACACCGAGCAGCTACTTTGGTGGGTAGTTTGTTGACGTTCTGAATAAGACATCAGTCACAAAATTCCCTTGATTCAAGAACCTTTCGTAGAGCGATTGGATACATACTCGACTTGACCTCCTGGTCCCCCAGGGCCAGAGCTGCATGAGAATGAAGGTTCGACCAAATCTTTTGGGACGGTCGCCGCGGTTCTGAAGCTATTCAACCAAGCGCGCGCCTCTTTTCGGGCTCGGAAGCTAGGAAAACGACTGCAGGAGGGATCAGGAGATTAGGAGGACAGTGAACCAATCTGACACTGGTCTTTTGGTCATAAGGAATTACACCAGAAGTCGTGCACGTAGACTTGCAGGGTGCCATTACAGTGTCACGTTGTGTAATGTTGGGCTCGACGTTGACGCGTGACGTCGAGTGCTGTTGAGCAATTTGGCTGTTTACGCGGCCCGCGCGCATCCACAACTCTCAACGTCATCCCAATTTGGAATAGCATCACCACCAATCAGCATTGCAGAAAAGCATGGCGGGGACCCTCATACGCACCTTAAGCGGCCCGGGGGGGGGGGGGGGCTCCAAGATTTCAAGCTTGTTAAAACTTGAAGGCATTTAAAGAAGGCATTTTATTTAGTGCCTCTACATACTGTCTTGCAGACTGGCCATCTTACACCTCCCTTACCCGCGGCATACTAATCACGGGCGTGCCATTGGTTGACGCGGAACCAACTGATGACTTGATCGGAACAGCATTCCCTGAATACCCATTTGTTGGGAAATGCGGCCTTTGCCATTGGTCAGCGTATATTCGGCTCAGGCTGGCCGCCATTGCTTCGTGTTCTATCTGAGTGCTTCCCTTGGTCACAGTGCCGCGACCTCACTGACGTTCAACACCCAGCTGCGAGCGCGGCAGCACAGGGGCCACAGCCAGCAAACGACTCTGCGCCAAAGTACGTCTGTTTCGGCTAACCGAGTCACGGTGATGCCTTGGATGACAGTCGCTTTCCACAGTATAATTGTAATCCTCACTCTCATGGCATCCAAGCGCGTTTCAGAGTAGGCACCAGATTGGCCTGTTCCAGCACTCCTTGGCAGGGGACGCTCACCACGCCGCATCTACGACATTAGACCATCGCGAAATGCGCACCGTTCAACATAGCAATCGCGACCCACGTACCTGTTGTGGAAGCCCTCAAGACTCTTGGGTTACCTTCCCTCGATCAACACCACTGCCGCCCAAACATCTATTTAGTTCCGTCCACGCGTTTTCAGACGCTCGTTTTTTTAAAAAAAACAACGGGAGGGGAGGTCAAGCGCCATATAACAATTCAGAGGCGCTGACGTCTCAACTCAGGTGGGGAAGCTCGCTCGGCCTAAACGTACGCCGGGAGGTATACGCAATCCCGAGTGATACTGGGCATCGATTCTGGCCCTCTGGCACTTTGCTGTCGCGAAAGCCAAATGAGAGCCATCGAGGTCGCTCAGACAAATATGTGCTGGAGGTCGATACGCGCCATAGATTAGAATCTACTAGTAGTCCAAGCATCTATCACATCAACGTCTCTTTGATATCCAAATTCAATTTTCGTCATCCGAGTCGTAAAATTAAAAACATACGAACGCGTGTTTACACCTGCGCTGAGCCAGTCATTCTTCTCCGACCATCACGCACGCACAAGGCCCGGAAACAATCACATCCAGAACCAAGGCTGACCAACCCCATCACCACAGTCTCGGCGAGAGACATCCACAACTGGCCCGCCGGACGGACGAGAAAAGAAAAAAAAAAGGCATCTCACGTGAGCAACGTGCATATTCGCCCATTTCCCAGCATATCAACGTGTGCAAGAATCATGTCTCGCACGTACTCACCAAGGGTCCAAATGTCACATCAGCGCCCTCCGCATTGAACCTTATCGCAGCTGTCCCCCAGAGCCCGACCGCGAATGCGAAGGCGACGCTGGACACCACGAAGGTGGTGAACGTGAGCAACGAGTACGCCCAAAAGGGGTATCTCATGACCGGGTACCCCCAAAGAAGGGGGACCAGAGCAAGCGTGGAGAAGAGACAGAGGGCAGTCGCTGTCGTGAGTCAGCTGGAGTCCGCATGGATGGTCAGAAAGAATGTCCCACCGATAGGGTAAAGGATCAAGGCATTCGTCAGGGACGTCCCGACCTGCGATCCAAAATTATATCCTAACCTAATAACCATCATGCATCACGTTCAACAAAACACGCGATTTTGAGCGGAAGACAAAAAGGAAGTGCACACCGGGGTGAGTTGGGACAGTTTCCCCCAGAGTCATAGCACCATCCCCAGAGTCCGAATCGTACTCCGCCAGGGACAGAGACGTCGATGAAGTAAAACGTGGTTATCAGAGGGACAGAGAATGTCGTAAATACCCTGCAAGAACAACCATCTAAAATGATATGGAATGTGCCATGTAGTGAAAGTACACTCACAGCAATACGAAGGATCCAAAAGTGAGCAAAAGCACCACACGGAGCGAGCGCAGCCCCACAAATACAAGGATATCTTCTAGCGACCACATTAAACCCGGCGCTTGTCGTCCTGGGAGGGTGGGAGGCGGGACGGAATTAGCTTGCCATCACAACATTACACATCGACCTTCTCACAATCAAAATCGGCATCGTCCACACATTGGCGTTAGTGACGATCGGATGTCCAGTCTAGCAAGGTTAAATTCTACTGAAGGGTGAGGATTGTAATAGTCAGTGTTGCTGCAATGGAACTTGCGTTAGTACCTAGATGCAAACACACGTCGGTGTATGTCAGGGAGTGAGATTGCTGTTGCGAAAATCCTTGTCACAACGCACAAATGAGAATAGATCGTATCCCAAGACTCGTTCATCTAGAAGTAACAACGCAAATTAGCACTCCCACGAAGAAGGAAAAATGAAATATTGAATTGATGGAAGAAATATGGGTACATCGTTAATAGAAAACTGAAGAACACAGCCTGGCCTAGCAGGTAAAGGAGAGAGAGAGAGAGAGAAAGATAGCCGAGAGAAGGAAAGGAAATAACCAAGATTGGGCATGATTCCAAGCTAATGATAGGAATCACATTGTATCAGAGATGATAAAAGGAACTGACGTTCAAAGAGATGCTGAGCGCGCCGCCTGCACAAGAAATCAAGCGAGAAAGCTGGATAATAAGGATAGAAACTCGACGAACGCGTCGTGGAAATTAGATAGATAGGGGTACGTGGGGATTCTCATTGCACAAACATTCGTAATTCATGTGCATGGAATGAGGGGTTCCATGCGTTGCTGCGACATATGAAGACAACTGAATATATTACTGCCGCCGACGTCGTCCAGCCCGGTGTGTGGTTGATACAGATGTGGTTGATACAACATGTGTTCCGCATATGAATGGATTGCCGAATGAGCGTTGAAAATTTGACGAGTTGGATGATGATTTGTCCAAGAAATCGGTGCTCCAGAGAAATTAGCGGGTCGAGAGGTCGATGCTTGCTCCCAAACTACTTCCGTGTTTCTCGTGCCGTGACCCTTCACTGTGGTTATGGGGGGCCGTCAGATGCTGATGACGATGCTGCTCTTCTTCAAAAAGTTTCCGTCCCAAGTCTGTGCGCAGATTTGCGCCTAATCCCGACTTCAGTGAAATCGCGGAGCGGGGTACAGTAGCCGCCGCGGGTGAAGGAGAAACATTGATGAAATCATTCAGATTAAATGGGATACTGCCGGGAGTAGGCGAAGCGTGCCCGTGGGAGAACAGGGCTTCCGTTTGCCCCGGGGGAGATAGAGGAGCCGGGAGTAATTGGGATGACGTGGGACAAGACGCAGATGCAGGAGTCGGAGGAACTACCGTTGGCTCCATCGGGGCAGCAGGGGCCAGCGATCCTGAGCTGTCGCTTACAGTGTCGAGAGGATGTGGTTGGCTCATGGTCTGGGAATTTTGGCTCCCTGGTAAGGTATCGATAGTGAGGCTGCTTTCGCTTCGCAAGGGACTTCTCCCATCATCTCCTCCGGAGAAAAGTACCCTACCCTTTGCGCGGAGTGAACCACCACCACTCAACGCCCGAAACGCAGCCAAGTCCTTCGCGTCTCTGTCCCGCGTCGCAGAAGGGCGTACGGGGGACGGAGACGTGTGCAAATACAACATCAAGTTTGCTGCCTCTTCGTCGTCAGCCCTTGGGGTAGAGTATATGTTCTCGGTATTCATTCGAGGTGGAGTAGCGGCTCTGGCAACGGTTGGAATGGAGAAGGATGAATCTGCCGATGGTAACAATGAGGAGGGAGCGGTGGTTGTTCGAGCCGAACTTTGGGCATATTGCGAGAGAGAATGGAAAGAACCCTCGGATCCGGCAGACAGAGAGGAGCGAGGAGACGAGGCGCTGGCAATTGATGGACGTGATTGGAGTAGGGACGTGAGTGTGGCTACAGCCTTCCTCTCCACATCCGCAGCTTCCTCCGCGGATTCTTTATGTTTTCCCTTGCTGCTCCTTGCCTTGACACGAAAGGCCTGTTCCTTTCGGTTACGCGACTGAGCGCGCGTGCCCTCAGCAATACTGCGCACTACAGATGCTGAGTTGGTTCCCCGTTGCCCCGAACGTGCACGAGATCCGGCCGTCGAACGAGATGGTGCTTGTACTGGAGGATCAGCTGAATTGTGCACTGTACGTGCCTGCTTCAGCGGGGGCGGTCCGAGAAGAGCGGTGTAGAGATTCTGAGGTGAATTCGAGGAAGGTGGAGCCCCCGTGGGATAATAAAGAGAGTGCAAGGGGGCAGTTGTCGATGACCCGGATATGGCCGGGGAAGGAACGTAACCACTCCGACGGGGTTGGCTACCCTGCGTAGCAGGATTATAATAATAGTTATTCGTTCCAGTAGCCTTGCGCTTGGTGCCGATCAAGCGAGGTGGGGCAACCGACATTGCAGGGGTCTTAGCTTCGAGATCATTGAGTGGAATGTGCGGGATGTTATTAGTAGCTTTGTACGAGGCATATGACAAGCGGGCGCGAAGGCCACGGACTACCTGGAGACAGTGAGACAGGGGATGTTAGTGGGGTTCGACTCGAATTGCCCACGACACGAGTGCACAGCAGAGGCGAGGATCACATCCAGCGGCATACAAACACCTCCGGAAGATGGAGGAAGGACTGCAGGCGCGACACAGTGGTGTGCCAACGCGTCTCGCGGGTGCTAGCAAACACGGAGCTTACCACAGAAAGTTCGGCACTGGCCAAGAATTTTCGAACGGCCTTCTCTCTCTCTTCCCTCTCCAATGGATCCATGTCCGTTGAGAGGGACGGGCTGTGTGGTTGTGTGTATGACACGGGGGGCGACGCAGAGGTCACCGAAGACGACGGAGTCACCATTGATGCGCGTCCGCTGCGGGATGAGGGAGGTGTATGTACAGGTTGTACAGAGATATACAGCGCACGCTCTGGTGAGCGACGTGGGAGCAGCTTGAACGCTGTTGGGGGCGGCGATGGGGATGCGCTGTCCGCTGTGTGAGATGGTGAGGAGCGCGTTAGGGAGCAGCCACACGCGACGCGCTCGTCTTATTCATCCTAATTCCCACGCTTTTTATACCCAGACGTTCCGATTTGTGCCTGATTCTGCATGGAAATAACCCTTTTCTTTTTCTTTTTCTTTTTTTTTACACACCATTGAGGGCTCGTATTAAAACACGATGAGAACACAAGGAGGCATTTCACTAGGGTTACCTGCTCTTACCAGGGGAGGGACGAGGCGTGTGCTTGCTTCGTCCGTTCTCGGAGCATAGCTGAAACAACCCGGGTGGTGGTGCCGGAGGGGCCGAAGCAGCAGGTGTAAGTCCGATTAATCAGAACAGCGACAACCTCCGGAGTTCACGCGGAACGTACAGGTTAATAACAGTCACATAAGGGTTGGCGGGCGTGAGATCAACCCACGAGGACTATATCAGATGATCTCCTCTGGATTAAATCCGCCATCCCGAAGGAACGCCACTCTTGCCAGCCTGTCGCTGCGAGCCTTCGCCACGGTGGGCAGACACGCAACCTGATCCGTCTGAGGCAAGCCCCATCTCATCCCAGTACCATCGGGGCAAGAATCCGACGCGATCGTCACCCCCCACGACGTCTTCCACCCCCGAAATATCGAGCATCACGACAGCGATGCCTACCTTGGGCGTGAATGTTACGCGCCAGACATCCTTCCCTGTATTCACAGGCAGGGTGTTGTGCAGAAATGACAGGAATTTATCTCCCCAATCTAGGCAAATCAGCGGATCCCACGCTCCAGGTCTGCCCCGAACGGATCGTGGTATCTCGACGGTCCGGAATGACTGAGTCGTTACGAGGTGCCCGGACGGCTTGCGAAAACCGACAACAATTTCCTGTCTCATGGATAAATTATTAGCACGATGCGACAGAGTATCAGATTAGCGTACTGGCACCCCCAGAAGGAATGATTGTAAATAAAATTTGAGGAGCTTTCTAGACGAGGCTGAGTTGTTTGTTTGGGAAGATAGCTTCGCGGATGCATACTTTTCAAATTTGGCTTCGTCTGAGGGCCCTCGGATAGTCAAGGATGTCTTCAACTCGACAAAGTCTGCCATATTTCCAGACGATTTCCCTGTGTCGCCGGCAGTTTGACATTAAGTCCCAAAGTCCTCGACATAAAAACATGATTTTTGGAGCATACCCCGAACACAGTCAACCTCTCCTCCAATGACAATTCTGCGGTCACCGAGCTTGGTTTTCACGACACTGCACCACTGAACGTTAGTATTGACGTCCCCACCCCAACCTTGGACATGCGACGAAGCGTCCTCTCGGTGTCCTGAGGTTGAGGTTGTGCAGTAAGACTCGAACGCATAACCATAGTATGCCTGACGTCGATGGCGAGGCTCCATCTCATTTCTGAAGACATGGTGAGCATTGCACGATGGTGATGGGGGAGTCTCTTACTTTTCCTTGAGCTTTGCATCGCTCAAGTGTTCCTCAAAATACAATGTCCCGCCAACATGCATGACATTGAGTTCCCAACTGTCCCTTTCTTCATACGGTGCTGTAAGTATCCTCTCTCACAAAAGCAGGTGAAACCAATATGAACAACCATGTTGCAATATGAACGAGGAACAAGAGGTCTCACTTGGTCATGATCCCTCTCCAGCTCATGACATGGACGTCAGGTGCTTTAGACGGGGATGAGGAGCGTTCTTCGTACGAGCTTTTCTTGAACCGTGACCACGCCTGCAAGAGGGCATCCAATCGACCGCGTTCATCCGGTCGTCTGATCCACCTATCATACCCATATCCTAGGTCGGCTCCACGAGGAGGGTCGATGTAATAACGCATTGCAGAATCATTGAACTCGAGAACATGATCAGGGGTGTACGAAAAAGTGAGCAGTTGAGTTGGTTGTTGAAAGGGCGGTGGCTTTGAAGGGGCATGCGAAAGACTTGGGTAGCCCAGAGTGATAGTAGATGGTCGTTTACGGGAAGGTGATCCATCCTCTAACTCGGCGTCGACTGCCTTTCGTTTCTGTGCCATGAAACGGGCGTCGTTATCGGTCACGCGTGAATGTGAAAGCGAAACGCGTTTGTTGACTTTGTTGACTGCCAAATACAGCCACACGGACCATGGTGACCGACCTGGAAGCAGCCGAACAACCCACCAGTCCACCAACAGATCGTTACTGTCTCTGCAAGCCACCGGTGAGCTGTACTTTGATGGTCTCTACTAAGCGACAAAGACTCAGGTGAATTATACCTACGCGTCCCTAAAGGAGAACAAAGCTCGAGTCTTTTCGTGTCCTTGAGGATGCTAAATCAGTTGCGACTCTTCGGTAGGGACACGTGCCAGTGGATACTCTCAGGTTTGAAACCTTCTCGGGGAAAAGTACGTCTCATCCGCCCTTCGGTTGCCTCGTGTTCTCCTCGAGGATTGAATGAATTACTCGAATGAACTGCGACGTTTACGCCATTTCTGGCCAATTGCCTGGAACTCTTCGCGAGCAATCTCGACGTGGAAGCTAGAACGCAACTTGTCACCGTCCAGCCATGATGAGGCCCATCTGAAACTGAACAACCGAACGCTGACACATACAAAGCGTCATTGGATGTGTGAGCAAGTGAAAGCAATTACTAACGCCATCAACGTACGTTTATTAATTTTCACGCATTTGCCTGTACGAACAGCCGGTATGTTGCCCGTTCAAGCAAACGCCCGTCTCCTTCCTCCGTCTTCTCACCACGAAGGCTTCTAGACCCCTTCGGATTTAGCACTCCTCGGCTCTTGGGCAGGTTGATGATCCTTCCAGCATCTTCAGGACAATTACCCCGAGGCTCAGGAATTTTTGGAGTCGATTTCTCGAACCGGATCACACTGTGAAATTGGAATGACACCAACCGAGACTGCGGCGATGCTCCTCGTCCAGCAGTGCAAGTGACCTCATCACGTTAACACGATTTTAATGCATGTCTGCGCCGCGCGCCTCCACGCTTACACGGCCCCTTCATAAGCCAGCCGGGGTATAAGCATAGGTCGCCTCTCTTCCCCAGCCCTCATTTCCTTTCACACCCCGACGAACTCGCATGATCTTTTGTGCGTACGCCCGTCCGAAAAGTCGCCTTGCGCTTACGACTGAAAAGTGAGATCCCCAGTCTCTAGAAAGCCAAAGCCCACGACGCTCCCACCTGGTTGGCCCTCGCCATACCACAACAAGTGTTCCCAGCGCGATTGTATCTTTCCGAACAGCCCGCAGACCGTCAAGGGGGTCTATCAATGCCGTGGTGTCCCTGGTGGCTTCTACTGCGAAGGGACGTACAAGATCTCTTCCTCCCGTGCACAAGACACGGAACGCTATCTCAAGGAATTGTCCTTGGCACGCCGCGCCGCAGAGGAAGAGCAGCGGAAGCGAACGATATCTGAGATGCGGAGACCTGATCCGAACTATCGCCGACGTGGAAGAGACACTCCTGACTACGTCGCAGTAGACGACAGGAGACATCCCGGCCATGGTCCTCCAAACCGCACTAGCCATGCTTCGCGTGCTTACCGACCAAGCGACGTCGGCCGGCCGCCGCAACTCCCACTCCGACGCCCATTCCACACAGAGCAGAGACCATCTTCCCAAGTCGAGGCAGAGTTCATCACAGATCAGATCATGATGCATCTTTATCCAGAACGACAGATCCAGCCAAGATGGTGAGTTGTCGTTCCCATGCCCCCATCAGATTCGGCAATTCAAACGCTCTGCCTCAGGATATAGCTGTGTATTTTAATGCCGACCTTTATGCATTTACGTTCATTACAACAATGACTCTTATGAACGACTATCTTACCGTACACCACATTAGCATGCACTAACTTAACGTACACTTGTACTGGACCGTCACGTGTATCTTGATCATAGGACAAGCAGCTGGCCTGTCTTTGACTGCATACGTATCACTACATACACCTGGAGTAACGGACGAGTTCATCCCGACAGAGTCGGTCATAGTTTAGCCTTCCGAAGCGCAGCATGAAGGCAATGAAGAGACTCGTAATCAGAAAACATGGGGTGCCACACAACGTGCTAATAGACATTTCCATACATTCGGTGTGTTGTACAACATCGTACACGTGTGTATCGCGTGAATCTTACACATCGACCTCGGTCTGCTCATGAACGTGTTGAGCTGCACGAGATGAAAGGGTATGAGTATGACTTCAAGTGACTCAGACATATATTGCAACGGGGTCGTCGAGTCCAAGTCTAAAACATCCGAAAAATATCTCACAGTGCCCAATGTATATATACTAAGGTACCATATCGACATCACGTCCTC
>JBBPUO010000107.1:29745-57417 GCA_038094755.1 Caloboletus firmus | reverse complement strand
GATGAAAGGGTACCGACTGTAAAGTGGAAGATGGTGACAAAGGCACCGAAGACAGTCCACTAGAATGATCGAGGGACCTACCGCCGCGCGTAGGCCTGGATGGACATAGGCGAGCATCAGTCAGGACCGAAATGAAAGTACGGACGATCCTTACAGGGCACCCATCCCTTCACTCGTTCCCGGGCTGGGGCCTTTGCTTTCTGGCTCATAGACGGGGAGGATGGAGTCGATATCTGCTGCGTCTGTGCGAGCGTCTACTCTGGCAGCTTCCTGACAAATGACCTGCCAGATTCCTGGACGAACGTTAGATTGATCCAGGGTGAATTCCGACAACCGATTCGTCTCTTTCTTTCTTTTTTCCTGCCTTCTTTCTCTAGCGCAAAGGAGGAGGGTTTAATTGAGGAGCATTCAGGATGGGGGAATTAGGAGACGCCGTGCATGTATTAATAGTAATCAATACGTGGTAAGTCAGGTCACGGTTATATATATGTGAGATTTAATGGATCAGCCCGCAGTGATATTAAGGGCGCACTACACACCGGATCGGCGCTCTTCCGAAACGACCCCGTAGTCGGTATGTTGAAAAATCTCGAGCTCGCCCGCGGACGCTGAAATCCCGCCATATCATTGGAGTAGCCTTTGATGTCACATCATGCCAGCGTAGCTTGTTCGCCGTTGTATCACCCCGAGGGGTTTCACTTGGATCGATCTGTCAACTGTGTCGATGATCGGCGTTTGCGCACATGGGTGGCAGTACCGAGTAGTAGTAGTAGTAGTAGTATCAATGTCGCGGACTGTGCATCAAAGATGGACGACGACGTGGTAGTTGGGATGCGATGTCCAAAACGGTACTTGGCAAACAAATTATTACTTATCCAAGAAAGGAAACTCACCTTTTGATGATTGTCCGCCAGTGTCCGTGGCGGGCTCGACAGCTGCAGCAACTCTGGAGACCACTCAGCTTTGGAGCTGTAGACAGAGAACGCGCAACACGCGAGGACAAACGATGGCCTGGTTGGGAGGTTGTCGTAGGCATCGAGGTCCATGCTCAGATCAAGTCACGGAGAAAACTGTTTTCTGGTCAGTATGAAGCACTCTCCGGGCATCTCGGGAACGCTTCCCCTCACTCGACATCCAGATACGCTGACGTCCAAGCCTGGAGAAAAACCCAACTCGTTCGTCACCTTCTATGATGCAGCCTTGCCTGGGTCACTTCCAGTGAGTAGCGTTGTTCGTGGTCAGCTTGTCAATCGTATCTTATGCATACATGCAGACATTGAACCCGAAATGCGTCGAACTCGGCGTCCGAACTGCCATTGCACTCAATTCACAAATCCAGTCACGTTCGGCATTCGACAGGAAACACTACTTCTATTCTGATCTGCCCGCCGGATATCAAATCACGCAGCGTTATGGTGAGCGTGATACGTCTCTGTTTCGTAAATTTTTCTACGGAGCGTCTATACATGTCTCGGACAGCACCGCTGGCGAAAGGTGGTTACCTGGACTTGTCGCGTGGTGACGTCCGAGTCGGAATCACCCAGATACAACTAGAACAGGTCTGCAACGCGTCTCGACGGGTTCAACACGAATTCTCATCACACATTTTTATTTATCAGGATACCGCCAAGTCGATATATGATGCGCGTCACCGTATCACCCAGGTCGACCTTAACCGGGCGGGTTCGGGGCTGATGGAAATCGTCTCCGAACCGGATATGAGGTCCGTCTCGCAGTCAGGTCGAAATCCGGACTTTGTGGACTTGACGCCTTTTTTGTGTTTCAAGGTCCCCGGAAGAGGCGGGTGATTATGTTCGCACTCTCCAAGCTATGCTCAGGGCTGTAGGGGCTAGCGATGGTAGCATGGAACTCGTGAGTACATCGTTTAGGCAACCCTCTCTCCCTATCGAGGTATCGTAGGGCTCGCTTCGATGTGACGTGAACGTGTCCGTGAATAAACATGGACACCCTCCGGGGACGCGATGTGAAATTAAAAACCTCAATAGCATCAAGTTCGTGATGGTAGCCATCAGTGCGTCCTCGTGCCCATTCCAGACACAGATTGTTACATGGCCCTTAGCAACCGAGGCATTTCGTCACATCAATCTCCTCGAGAGCGGCCGGGTCGTACCTCAAGAGACGCGCGGGTTCGACGAGGTCAAGGTGGAGACATTCAAGTTGAGAAGTAAAGAGGACTCTCCGGATTATAGATACATGCCAGACCCCAATCTGCCACCACTCCTCCTGTCTCCCGTTCGTATCCCTTTTCCTTCATGTTCATTATGCATTCAAACCCGGTTTCTAGGAGTACATAGATCGTGTTCGGAGATCTATGCCGGAGCTCCCGCAAGAGACGCGTGGGCGATTAACGAGCATAGGTTTGACTGAACAAGAAGCGGAGGTACTCATGGCTGTGGACGCTGGACGAGAGGTCCGCTTTGATGGTGAACCTGCCAAAGGAGCTGTCCAGTACTTTGACCGCCTCGCTCAAGGACGGTCTGCAAAGGTGGCCGTAAACTGGTATGTATGCGTTCGTGCATCGTGTTTAGCGTTATGTTTTGAGGTCGAGCTAGGATGATACATGAGCTCCTTGGTCAACTTGCTGCACGCAAGGAAACGTTTAGCGACAATCCCGTTTCGGTAGAGCAGACGGGCGAGTTGGTCGACATGGTGCAATGTGGAAAGATTACAGGTACCTGCATTGGTATTTGTCATACGAACGCTGTTGATACATTCCCTCTAGGGACATCGGGAAAGACCTTGTTACGTCAAATGGTCACTTCACGCTCGACAGCTTCCCCTTCGGTGTTAGCAAAGGAGTTGGGTCTGCTGGCGGTATTCGACGATGATGGGTCCCTCTTGAAGAATTGGTGTCTGGAGGCAATCGAGGCACTTCCTGAAGAGGTTCAGAAAGTGAGAGATGGAAATATGAAAGTTATAAATCGGATAATGGGAAAAGTTATGCAACTCAGTGGAGGGAGGGTGAAGGCGGGCGACGTGAGGCAGATGCTGGAGGATTTGCTCCGGAAGACCTGAGGCCACTCGATGAAATGCAGCAGTTTCCGTGCGCGTCATCAATGATATACTGTACATCTTGCTCTACTACGACTACATGTTGCAAATCAACCTCTAGACTCCAACTTTGCCACTTGTACCTTTGTTCTCAGTCCCCTCCATCGTGTGACGGCGCCGACTTTTTGACTCGCTTCGGATGGCATTTCCGTAAGGACCTTTGCAATGAAATTGACGTCCGTGAGAGGAGTCAAGTCGTTGCGTCTAGGCAGCTGCTGTGGGATCCTTATGTGAGACACGTCCACGAGCGACTTGTATGACATACGCGTTTCACCCGATCGTATGGTGCCTCCCATCCACTTAGTTGTCGCACGACGATTGGCGAGCCAGATGTAAAGGAATGAAATATGCGTATATCGTGTATTCGAAAGAGGACATTGTCCACGCGTAACGTGAATCGTGCAAGTATAAAAATGCAAGTGGGCATGACGCGCTTTATGGGGACATGAGCTTACCATGTCAACGCAAATCGAAAAGCATACTGACTATTCTGACGAGTAAATGAGACGATCCGTTATCGTGCAACTCGTCTTCGAACAGCGGTACTTCCGCGTAGAACAAGATGGGATCTGGCCTGGTGAGTTCGGAGAGTGGGATGATGTGAGCGGGATTGTCGGGATCGGCGTCTGCCCATATCCCTGAATTGGGTGATGTTTCGGATGACCCGTCGAGGAGGTGGTGATGTCCGGGATATGTCGTCGTGTACGTCCAGTCGTATGGCTTAGCCGTGATGGTGGTGGGAAGTGGTAGGCTTGTACCGGGGTCTGTGCTGGTAGAACGCGCTCAGAGACAACGAGTGTGTGTACACCAGGAAGATCTTACCGGCTCTTCAACCAAGCATCCGCATAGCCGACTTTAACACCCCCATCACCGTCCTCGAGTTCACCGCCTTTCACGCCGGACAACGCACCCTTGGTGTCGAGCGTCAACGTCCACCCTGAGGGACGATGTTCGAGGGACAGGTAGTTATTTCCAAAGGTCATTTCTGGTAGTGGAAATCCGAGTGCAGATTGGAGTGCATCACACTCGGACGCGTTGGAGATGGCGTTGGTTGATGCGGTGATGATCCAGTCGTAGATTTCGATCGTCCGCGCGTTCGTCGACTCTGAGAGGGTGTGTTGCGGGACAGTGATGGCTGCAGACATGATGGGGCTCCAGAAAATTACACCTCCAGCGAGATCAGGTGGTTCGCCGTCGTCGTCGTCGTCGATGACGGGAGCTAACCCTCGCTCGGAGTTTCAAATTTTATTCATTTCGGAAATTGTATTTTTTTTTGAATATCCTCGTGAATTATTTCGATAGTGTCTCTTCCACCCCCTCCCCGGCTGCGCTTGTCCTTTGACGATGGAAGAATCGCGACCGTCTACGCCAGTGGTGCCCCCACAAGACTTGTGGTCCTCGATATTAGATTCGGTGTCCTCGACGCGCTCGATACCGTCCAAACAAGTCCTCGTCCTCGGCCCACCTTCCTCAGGCAAATCCGTCCTCGCGTCCGCACTCCTCCAGAAACCTGTCGCCGCAGACGACAGCAAAGACGAATCGCGCACCGATTTCGCGCTGGGATATGACTGGGCTGACGTCCGAGATGATGGGGACGAAGGTGCGTCTGTCTTGTGCGGAACTTTTCGTTGTGGACGTCGTCGGTGGCGAGCTGGGTCGCTGTCTGTTGGTAGATACCTTGGCGCGGTTGTCCGTGTATACGGTGCCCTCGGATGCGAGGGCTTATTCGGCCTTGTTGCCTCATTTCTTACCCCCGAGGACGGCGCTGCCACATACGCTCGTCATGATCGTGTTGGACTGGACCCGTCCGTGGACGTTCATGGAGGATCTACAGACGTGGCTCAGGTGGGTAGAGCAGTGGGCGAAAGGGGACGGCTCTCGCGAGGTGGAGATCGTGAGAGAAGAGAACCACGAACGATGTATGTGTTTCTTTTTTGACTGTATCGTTGTCGGGGGTTTATGGAACCCGGATCTGGAACGCTGCGTAGTACAGGCGCATTTACAACACTACACTGAGCCATCTGCCGACTCGTTACCCGCCACGTCGAACTTGACTTCGAATACAGTGTTGCCGTTGGGTCTTGGAACGCTCACGCATAATTTGGCTGGGGTCCCGATCATCGTCGTGTGCACAAGAGCGGATTTGATCGATGAAGGGAGTGATCTCATCGGTGCTGGTGCATCAGGGATGGGGGCGATGGTAAAAGGTAAGGGGGATGAATGGGAAGAGCGGACGGATGGTGTTATGCAAGTCCTCCGTACGATATGTCTAAAATGTAAGTCGTCTCTTTTCGTTTGCATCGTGATGCACCCAACTCGGATGGCTAGATGGTGCCGCTCTATTTTATACGACTCCTCAACCAAATACCCTCAGCGTGCTCCGGCAGTATACGCTACATCTCTTGTTCACGCCTCCAGCGCCGTCTCCTGGAATAGCCGCTGGGACGGAGGCACCCGCATCGATACGGAATCCGTTTGTCTTCCTTCATAGACCGAACACGCTCGATCGTGACCGCATCGTCGTTCCTGCTGGTTGGGATAGCTGGGGAAAGATTGGTGTTTTACGGGAAGGGTTTGAGGCGCGGGTTTGGGGGGAAGCATGGGATACGGATCTTGGGGATGAATCAGAAACGGAGGATGCGGGTGGAGCAAAGAGAATGTATCAAACATTGGTGCCCGATCAAGGCGCAAAGGTGAGCTCTACAGCGAGTCGTCCATACATGTTCTACATTTTCGCCCAAAGCCCCCACCATTACCCCCATTCAATGCCCCGATGGCGGAACAAGCGTTCCTCGCGAAACATTACGACGAAAACTCGAAGAAGCCGGACCGAGATCCCCGTGGCGCGTTCCGTAACCCCACCGAGACTGCGATGGCAGGTATCGTTGGACCCCTTGGGAGTAGCAGCTTCAGCCTGCCGAACGTAGAGAAGGCGCTTGCGGATATGGAAACCGGCTTGGGGGGCGGGAGTGCGTTGAATGCAAGTGTGAACGGGGATGCTACGCGACGTCTGTCAAGAGGGAGTGCGCGGCCTACGTCTGGGTTGTCTGCGGTGGGTGGTGCGGGGGGGTCGACTACTGGTCGGACTGCGTCACCGACGTTAAGTTCGTCGCCAAGCTCGACGGGGGGACAGACGCAACACGAGGTGCTGCAAAACTTTTTCCAGAGCTTGTTGAGTTCCAAGGATCGGGCGGGCGCGAGTGCGGCTGCATCCCGCGCAGCTGCTGCGGCACCTTCGTTACCGAGGTCGAATGGCAGTCCTGGTGGGACGGACGATGCGAGCTGATGGTTGTCGTAGCCGGTTTTTTTGTAACTCCATGGTGTTGTTTGTGTAAGGGTTACATCTATGGATTGACTTGTTTCTTGGTGACGGGCAATAGACTCAGGGGCTCTTCCCAAAAAGGAAGAAGGCGGTGAGGCCGACGGTGCAAACAAATGACAACAAATTCTGTTGACGACGGTAAATTTCACACGGCCGTTCTCCCGACCTGCTCGTGTCCCCGATCCGCGACGAGTCCCAAAAACGACCACAAGAGTGAATAAACTATGGGCAAATGGTGTGTCTCTATCTTATCATAATCCTGGACTCGCTAAAGCAAGGGCGTATTCCAGGACGACTGAATACTACGATAATGTTCTCGGCGCAAAAATGAAGAGCCTAGTGTATGCCGCCATCTCATTCCCATGACCGTGGACAACCCCAGCTGAGGTCGTTCTTAGCTCCGGTGCCATAAAGCGCGCCCGGCTTGAGAAGGCAGAGCCCACGATTACATACGAGGCGTTCGTAGAAGACCTCGACCGTGGTGATTCCTTCACCACATCTCTCATCGAAATCCTCGTCAAGGTATGTCTCGCATCCGGATATCGTTCATATTCTGGACCACGACGCCATACAGGAGGTCGCAGAACGCCGTTATCGCCACCACACAGCCGATCGTGGTCTCATTGGGGATCGCACCGCGCGGTCCCTGCGAAAGCTATCCAGTCCCACATCTATCTATCGTGAGCGTCCTCCCGGTCGCGGTCCCGGCGCTCGACGAGGTGTAGACCTTGCCGAGTATCTCTCGCAACCACCAGATGAACTGGACATGGATGAAGAGGACGACGAGTTGGGTCCATATGGCACCTTTGTGCCCGTTATGGAAGGCACTCGTCTCAACACAGATTTGTATGATGCATATCGGTCCCAACACAGTTGGTCGAATTCCTCGACACCTTACTTTTTGACCTTTCCTCACACCTCTCCCCCGATGTCATCAGCCCCACCCCCCGACGCGGCGAGTGATAGGGTGCTACCTCCGCTTGTAGATGCCTCGCCACCGGCGAGATCAAGTGCATGGCCACTTTCATCGTCGGGTGGATTCTTGCATTCGACGTTATCGAGGCAGCCCTCAATTCGCCGTCCCGGGCGTAACAGAATGTCGGACTTTAGCGAGTTCACAGCCGCACGGCGTAATTCCACCCGTCAACTCGCTCAAGACGAAGAACAGAACGTTCGGTCAGAACCTCCGGCTGCCAACAACCCCGAGTTGCCAGCCACGTCTTCCCTCGGTCCGCGTTCATCATCCGCCCAAGCCAGACGGTTTTTCCCTTTTGGGAGGACGCGTCGGTTCGAAATCATACCGACACCGCGACCAGCGGCGAGTATGTCGGATGACTGGTATTTCCCGCCTCATTCAGGGTGGACGATGAATCCGCCTGAGCGGTTAGGTGGGAGGGAGGAGCCGGTCGAAGAACGCTCACAGGCACCACGTTTGAGACGGGGTGGACTGCGTGCCCCGGAATCGTTGCTCTCACGGCATACTTCGCCGCCTGTTGGGGTTCCGACGATTGCATTTCCAACGGCAGAGGAGCTGCACCGTGTGACGACAGCGGCGGTATCTGCCACACCCAGCCCTGCGACGGTGATGGAAGAAAGCAGTTTGGCGGCGGAAGAGGGTGTGAGACCGGTGGAGGAATATGTACAGTGAATTTATTTATTCAAATGGAAAGGACAGTTAGATTTTTCACTCTACTATTACTATGTTTTTTTTTTTCCTTGTGTAACTCTCAAATCCACGACTGTAGCGCCGCCTGACAACCGCACAAGGAGCGAAAACCGTATCAGCGCTGTAAAAACATCTTTGGCGCTCCGGGCCGCCGTTCCCGCAAGGCTGCATATATACGTTGCAAACGATTACGTAACCAACTATATTGCTGTCCATGATCAAGAGGCGAAGCCGCCCACAATCGCGCGTCCGAGAAAAGTCTCCAGAGACGGAAGATCTACCCTCGGCTCATGTTTCTGATCCTGACCACGGCGACGAGGTCGACAACGAAGACAAGTCTCTTCCGTGCGTGCCGCGTTTCCTCTACTGGTGTGCAAAACGTGCTTATGTTCAATGTTGCGTCGGACAGGCTCTCGGAGGTGCTCGAGTTGAGGCGGTTGCGCAAGGCAAGACAGGGGATCGATGTGCACAAGCTGTCGAGTGGGGATGCGAGATGGAAACGACGACGGAATGCGGAGGAATCGCCTGAGCAACAAGGAGGGTTGAGAGCGGGAGCAAGTACGAAGACCGAGGACGAGTAAGCGCGTCGAGTGGTTCTTACCACCATCGACTGACATGTGCGATAGCGAGCAAGAGGATGCAGCTGCCAAGGCCCGACGGGCCGTTCGAACGAACAACTTTACTCAACAGACCAACGCGCTCGACGTGGATAAACACATGTGCGTCGTCACTTTTTTTTTCTTTTCGCTTCTTATGATGTGACAATTAGGATGGCTTATATCGAGGAGAACTTGAAGATCCGACGTCAGCAACAGGAAGCATCGGAAAAGTCATTTCGTGATCCCAACGACGAGTTCACACTCTCCGAGCGCTGGAAGACGGAGAAGAGGGCGGCGGACGAGGGAAGCGTGACTAATAGTCTGGCGATGTTGACGGCGATACCAGAGGTCGACCTCGGCATGGAGTGCGTCCTTTTTTTTTTCTTGTTTTGATGCCACCCGCTGGATGTTTTGATTGACATCTTTAATTTAATTTCTTTTTTTAAGTATACGACTCAGGAACATCGAAGAAACGGAAAAAGCGAAACGCCAAGTTGCCGAAGATCGCAAGGATCGCAAGAAGGTGAATACCGACGAGGAACACCTCGTCGCTACCCGGTGTACGTGTCTCCGATTTTCTTGTTCCCCTCAGCGAATAAGCGCCTTACCTGTCTGATAAATGGGGTATCGTTGTACAGTTTACCGTCCGCACATTAAACAAAAGTCGGACGTGGAAATCATGCGTGATGCCAAGTTGGAAGCAATGGGGTTACCCCGGCAGGAAGACCGTAAACCACGACACGACAAACCGCAAATGGCGACGGATGAACTGGTATGTAGTACAGCCGCCCACGAAGGGTCGTGATATGTTCTGACGAAGTTGTCGTAGGTCATGGAACGGTTCAAGAAACGGATGCGAAGATAGCATCACGATCGCGATCCTTTTTTTTTTCGTCCCGTGTTCTTCGAAACATAAAACTTTTTAGGGTAGGTGGACAAAGGTACGCATATATCCCACCCGTCACCCGTCACCGCCAATCCAGCAACCGGAAGTGGGGTTTGCAAAGTGTCTCCAGCAGATCCATTCTCTCAGGGATAATTGGTAACCATCGTCGAACGAGGTGGCCGTACAGTCTAGATTGTACACAAATTGTACGTCCACGCACGGTCCATAAATGTTTAAACACCCCACGCGAAAAAAGCCTCCCTGAGTCCCTCTGTGATCTATCTCGAAAGAGCGTGCAGTGTCGATTCTCGATATCCCTCAGGTGCGCCGCGGTTCGGACAAAAATTCCCGAAAAAGTTGTACCTGGGTTACACTCGGCTGTCACTCCATCACCGGCAGCTTACTCCGCGGGCAGTGGATCACATCGAAGTGCAACCATAACACCACTGACTCTTTCTTTCCAATTTTCACCCTGTAAGTCAGAAGATGGACAACCGAGAATGGGTCGTCTTGGACTTGACGTCGTCGCGACGAGCATGAAATCCCTCGAAAGTTCCACTCATACTGCGGGCGGGACAAATGGGTGCCCTTGAGGTGCTTAGATCGCTTGGCTGGTCAAATGGGGCCCTGTTATTGAGAACCCGGGGCTGAATATAGTCGCGACGAGATGGGGCTCACACCTTTCACCTCGCACAGGTCCTGGAACTTATTCGATAGCAAGTCAGATAGTGACTACTTGGAGCAGCAATGGCAGTGAGGAGTAAAGTAAAAGGAGGGAACAAGGGTATATGGCTAAGCACCGAGGTGTATATATAAGACGCGTTGATCAAATGGTACGCCCCTCACATTTTTCATTGTCTTGTTCAACGCGAATGCTGCACGGGTATAATCCAAACGACCACGCTCGTCCTTCATGTTGTCGTAAAACATCGACGTGATCTTGTTCGTCTGTCCATCATCCACTGCCCACATCGTTCCGATCACAGAACGGAACCCAGCGAACTGCATCGCCGACGCTAGATGGATCACCTCGTCCGGACTCTCTTGGTCTCCAACGGTGGTACGACAGGCGGAGAGGTAAGCAAACTCGGGACTCTCTAAATTGCATTGGGTAATCCGTTGGATGGTAAAGTGTCCGTCATGGAGAGCGAACGCAGACTCGAATGGATCTTTGCGGTTCAGGAGACCATGACATGCGAAGTGCACCCAGTCGTTCTTGCCAAGCTCTTCGGCGACCCGGTCGATGCAAGACTCCGGACCCTCGATACGTGTGAATGTGGCGAGGCCGACACGCTGACCAACGTTGGCCAGTTCGTCGCTGACGGAAACGAGTTCACTCTCGCCCTTGGCTGTCGCTTGACCTATAGCAACAAAGCGTATCGGTTTTGCCGCAGAATGCGAGAGACGGTGCTGTCTGGCACGAATGAGGGCAGTGAGGGTGGGAGTGTAGGACGAGATGTAGAGATGAGCCAGATTTTGTTCGCCTTTCCTATACGGACCGGCGGCGTGGAGGGGAATAGAAGAGAACTCGGCAGTGGGGCACCACCAGATGCGTGATTGAAATGAACATATCGTCTGGAGGAAGTCAACAATGGGAGAAACAACCCCGTCCCATAGTTCCCGCAAGACGGCGCCGAGACCTTTCCTAACGTCCATTGACTTTGCGTGGATAGTCAAGGTGTGGAGCTTCGATGACAGTCCCCGAACATCTTCCTTTGTGATTGATAATGGAATATGAACAGGATCCTGATCGACCAGGACAACGAGAGCATCGCAGCTATACCTGCTTGCATTCACAATGATGACAGGGCCCTCGCGGGCCGCCTGTTGGAGATCGGAGAAGAGCAAGGGGAGGAGGAAACGTGAGAGACCAGGCAGCTTGCGAACATTCGTCATGACCCTTTCCAGTTCAACATTCAGATTGCACACCCGATCATGTTGATCTGCACCAGGGGAATCGAGGGCATTGCGAATGCGTAAAGTCAGCTGCATGAACTCGTCTGCCAATGTCCTTCCTGCCAGGCCAGATGCAATGACATCATCGAGGGGGGAACGGAGTCGAGTGAGCTGACTCCAAAAGACACCCCGTCCTTGTTCTAGCAGCTCGACTGCATTAGTAGGAGAGTGGTTGCGAAGGCAAGCTGAAAACGCATCCACTGCAAGCGACGATGAGCGGCTCTTGAAGAGAGTGAGGTGTCGAGGTAAGGACGGAATAGTAGCCAGGTGGTGAATAAGTAATCGAAGAGATGATTCGTATGCTAAAAGTGTCGTGGGATGTTGGAAAGCTTCAGCTGCAATGATCCATGCTCTTGTGGCATCCAGATCAGCCGTGGAGGATGTCATTTGGGGCAGATGTGCGAGCTGAGCGTAGAAACTGAATAGCTCTTCTTTGTCCACTAACTGACCTGATTGCGTGAACCGAGTACGGAGGTAGCCTGCAAGGTTGTTCAAGGACAATGACCGATCCGGGTGTCCCGGTGGGTGGAGTTCCAGTGCATCTCGGTTGAGGACAATGGCCTCGTTGAGGTCCTCCATTCCATCGAGCTTGTCGTACCGAGTGGAGAGATCAACTGCGAGATTGTTCAAGGACGATGGCCGATCCGGGTGTCCCGGTGGGTGAAGTGCCAGCGCATCTCGGTCGAGGACAATGGCCTCGTTGAGGTCCTCCATTCCACCGAGCTTGCGGTACCGAGCGGAGAGACCAACTGCGAGGTTGTTCAAGGACATCGACCGATCCGGGTGTCCCGGCGGGCGAAGTCCCAGTGCATCTCGGTCGAGGACAATGGCCTCGTCGAGGTCCTCCACTCTACCAAGCTTGTTGTACCGAGTGGAGAGATGAACCGCGAGGTTGTTCAAGGACGATGACCGATCCGGGTGTCCCGGTGGGCGAAGTCCCAGTGCATCTCGGTTGAGGACAATGGCCTCGTTGAGGTCCTCCATTGCACCGAGCTTGTTGTACCGAGTGGAGAGACGAACTGCAAGGTTGTTCAAGGACATTGACCGATCCGGATGTCCCGGTGGGCGAAGTGCCAGTGCATCTCGCTCGAGGACAATGGCCTCGCTGAGGTCTTCCATTCCACCGAGCTTCTTGTACCGAGTGGAGAGATCAACTGCAAGGTTGTTCAAGGACGTTGACCGATTCGGGTGTCCCGGTGGGCGAAGTGCCAGTGCATCTCGGTCGAGGATAATGGCCTCGTTGAGGTCCTCCATTGCACCTAGCTTGCCGTACTGAGTGGAGAGATGAACTGCGAGGTTGCCCAAGGACATTGACCGATTCGGGTGTCCCGGTGGGTGAAGTGCCAGTGCATCTCGGTCGAGGACAATGGCCTCGTTGAGGTCCTCCATTGCACCTAGCTTGTCGTACCGAGTGGAGAGATGAACTGCGAGGTTGTTCAAGAAAATTGATCGATCTGGGTGTTCCGGTGGGCAAAGCGCCAGCACATCTCGCTCGAGGACAATGGCCTCGTTGAGGTCCTCCATTGCCCCGAGCTTCTTGTACCGAGTGGAGAGATGAACTGCGAAGTTGTTCAAGGACGCTGACCGATCTGGGTGGCCCGGTGGGCAAAGCGCCAGCACATCTAGGTCAAAGACAATGGCCTCGTTGAGGTCCTCCATTCCACCGAGTTTGTCGTAACGAGTGGAGAAATCAACTGCGAGGTTGTTCAAGGACATTGACCGATTCGGGTGTCCCAGTGGGCGAAGTGCCAGTGCTTCTCGGTTGAGGACAATGGCCTCGTTGAGGTCTTCCATTCCACCGAGCTTGTCGTACCGAGTGGAGAGATCAACTGCGAGGTCGTTCAAAGACGATGACCGATCCGGATGTCCCGGTGGGCAAAGCGCCAGTGCATCTCGCTCGAGGACAATGGCCTCATGGAGGTCCTCCATTGCACCGAGCTTGTTGTACCGAGTTGAGAGATCAACTGCGAGGTTGTGCAGGAACATTGACCGATCTGGGTGTCCCAATGGACAAAGTGCCAGTGCATCTCGACCGAGGACAATGGCCTCGTTGTAGTCCTCCATTTCCCCGAGCTGGTCGTAACGATCATTGAGATGATTTGAGAGCAAAGTCAAGGAGGTAAAGCGCATCGGGTGGCCGGGTGGGCAAAGTTCCAGTGCTTTGCGATCGAGTACAATCGCCTCGTTGATGTAATTGGTCTCGCCTCCTTGCTTAAACTTGGCAAAAAGGGATTCCGCGCATGAATGCAAATTTTCAACTGGTAGGCGCATCAGTTCATTGTTCTTCGCGCCGACAGAAACACACAAGTACCTTCTAAACTCGCTAGAGCCGACCGAGTACAACTGAACATGGCGGTCTGGGAAAACGACAGATATTGTGCGGGCGCGCCAGGAGTCCCAGAAAGGCAGAAATGCACAGGTTCGACCACACCCCAATACCGTGACGCATTCCATGGGGTGTACGAAGGCAAACCTGAATTCCACCTGTCGAAAGGCCGCTCGTAACCTTGCAATGAACTGCTCGCTCACTCTGTTCGAAACGTGTTCGCCCTCCCTTCGTCGTTCATCCCATTCGGCTGCACCGCATTTGTCGCTATGGGAGACGTGGGAGGAGTGGAATGGAATATCCCCACGAGATTCTCAGCCCTTCGCCTTGCGTGAGAAACAGGTCATGGTTGTCGTCCTCAGCAACAAAGCTCTAGATGTCAGCGTCACCTGCTTGATCCTCGGCGTGGCTCTCCCTAGGGGTCTCAACCCGCCAGAACACCCCGGGTCATGGCCGCGAGCGCATCCACCATGTCCAATGACAGCCCACTACGCCTCGGCGACCTCGCATACAGTGTCCATCTCAAGTGATATGCCGTGCGGATCATGTGCGCTGATGAAGCGAAGGGGAACCCGATGTCGGTTGGTGATACCAGAGAAGCGCACGATCCGGCCCCCAATGAGGTAGTGAGGGGCCGTGAAGGATGATGCAGGCGTCACCGTGTATCATATCACGGACATCCGCGTTTGAAATGTTATAGGTTACCTCTCCATCTGCATTTGAAGGACGCCGAATCTGCCACGACGGACGGCAGAGCATTCATGTGGCGAGAAAACCTTCGACAAAAACTTTTCTCCCGGTGGTCGTGAGAGAATGCGGGTGTAACGCGAAACCGGGTGCGGTTATGCCATTGATTCATTGGGAGAGAACATTTTCGTATCATGCCCCGTTCCAGAGGTTATGGCATGAGAGATGCATCCCTCGATCTCCTCTATGAACCAACAGGCTTGTGAACCTATTCGCTCGGCCAGATGTCAACATGGAGCACCACATGATGGAGCTCTTGTACTGCGACCCCGGAGGGATTTCAAGGAAAAACGAGACTGGCAGAGTGTGGTTAAGCGAAAGCATGGCGGAGAAGTGGTGTGGGTGGGCTGGATGCGGGCGCGCACAACGGCAATCGTGGATGTTCTGGGACGGCCTGACGGTTGAGGAGTTTATGAGTCACGTTCCCCTGGAAGTGCATTCAACAGCGTGTCAGAGACGGTCGCAAGAGAATGTCAGACACTTCAACACCAGCCCACCAATTACCGGAAGTCGGCGGGGTTGCAATGTGTCTCCCGCAGACTCATCCGTTTACATAACCATTTTTGAACGAGGTCGTACTGTGACAGTATACATAAAGCGTACACAACTTGCACGTCCACATACAGTCCATAGATGTTTAAACCCACGTTAAAATGCGCCTGTGTCCCACTGTGATCCATCCCAAGAGAGCGCGATCGCTTAAACAGCCATCGCCAACGCCAACAGTTTCTCAAAGTTGGGTGTGCCGAGACCGGTCACTAGCATGGAGGTTGTGTCAATGAAAAGGTTTCGGTCATAATCATATTTCCGTATATAACTTGGAGGTCTGATCTGCTCCCGGCATCCAGGGAGCAGCGGTACGGAAGCAACGACGCGCCCAGAAGGTGGAATGAAACCAAGAAAAAAAAAACAATTCGACGTACCGGGATCCCAGCCCATGGTTGTATTAAAGCCCTCTGTCCCACATCCGGGGTTGTTGCCCACCGTAATGTCATTCAACCCAGCATACCCCATTTCGTATAGCCACGGGTTCAAGAAGCCCAGCGGAGGCTTACCCGCGCTGATCCGTGCGTCGTTGAGCATGGACACGAAAGAGGCAAAGGTAGGAGAGGAGCAGGACGTGCCGGCCACATAGCCTGGTTGACCTTGGTAGACGATGAGGAAGTTCCAGGCTTGCGCGGCGACGTCGGGGATACCCTTACAAAAGGAGGTATGAGTTGGGCAAGTGTCTGGCTAGATCCGTCTACAAGATGCTTACACGACCAATGCTAGTGCGTCGTTCGTTAGCTTTGATCGCGCAAACAAGTGGGAAGAACTTACGGGTTGTACAGGCCCTCATAAGTTCCAGGAGTGAGTGTCTGCAAGTACTTGTCTACTGCTACACTCTGGTAATAAGGTCGAGGGAACTGATGATAGAACCGGTCAGCATCATAACGGTAGAAAATGGTTATGAAGATGAACGCACATAGTTGCTGAAGCCTCCACCAGAGAAGAACACGGCAGTTTCAGGAATGTAATTGGTACCTCCGACGGATGTTATGCTGGGTGCATTCAAACCCGATCAGGTGATCCATTATTCTACACTCACTATGGGCAAGCGGCGGGGAACGTGGGCAGGAACACGGTCCTGTTGGTTCCATCGTTGCTGAAGCATTTTTGAGTTGCTGGGTTTGCGTTGCCATCTCCGACGCCGCCGTCACCGGACGAGAACAAGAGGGAGATACCGCGAGCACCAAGGGTGGCAAAACCAGAACAAACACGAGTAGCATAAGTGTATGGGACTGCCTGTGATCAGAATATGCCCGCCAAGGAATGAAACAAAGGTACCTGTCTGCTCATCGTCGCCATAACTGGTAGAGATCGTCTGAGGGAGGTATTGTTGAGATGACACATAGTCCAACCACTGTAATCAATGATACTAGAACTCAGGCGAATTACTACAGTGAGCAAGAGATGAAACGAACGTTAATGTATGGTTCATTAGTATCTGTCGGGGTGACTGCGTCAGGAATGTAAGGGGGTGAACCGCCAGTCGAGTAGAAAGTTGCGGGAGTCGGGTATGTCAGTCCATAAGCAAACTGAGTGTCCAAGTTGGCTTCGACGCCAGCAGCTGCGTAAGTCTGATTGTTCAAGCCACCTGAAGCATATCGTCAGCGAGTCGATGGTTGTCCCAGCGTGAATTATTTCTACCATTTATAGACACAAATGTATAGTTGGAGCCGTAAGCTGCAGGGTTCTCCAACTGGAAGAATTGCTGGAGATCCTGGTTGTTGGCGTACTGCTCGAGGTAAGCGGTAACGGCAATATTGTTACCGTTCGCGGCAGAGGTGTTGTATCCGACACCGTTGTAAAGTTGTCTGAGACAAGTGATAGTGATCTATAGGACCGGATTGTTAGACAGATCTAGACACCAAATCGTGGTGTCATACTGTGCCGTTGCAGCTGGCATCGACTGGATTTCCGGCCGGCCCGGTAAGCGTGCCGGTGGAGGGACTTGACGACCCAGCCGACGCCATGCTTGACCAATGTAGCGTACTCCTGAACGGCCTGAGGCGAGTGAACATTGTTGTTGGTTGGATCAACTCAATATGTTCGTGCAGGCTCTCTGGAAGACTGTAGCTGGTCGTTCTGACGATGCTCTCGCCACTGTCGGAGTGAGTATAGATGTCATATTTCTGCGTTCCTCTGTGTAGGTATTAGGATAGGAAGAAAATTATAATTCTCACCGTATTCAGCATTTCCTCTGCAAGGGAAACTGGGACGCGAATGGTAACCCAGTCTTGCGCAGATGAACGGTAGAGGTGCTCTTCCTCAATACCATGCGAGGACAACCATTCGCTGACTACGTCGAGCGTCTCAGGATGGGGTGCCATCAGCTCCTCAGTCTCCTCCTTTGACAAGTATGCGCCATAGCGCTCGTGCTTGGGATTGCTAACTTCCCAAAAGTGCTTCTCGAGGATTGGGAAGTGTGGCTGGGGAAGTGCAATCTTAAGCTCCAGAAGATGGTCCGAAGGTGCAGGACCCTGCCTGAGCCAGCCACGAGGAGGTCCTTCTATGCTCTCCTTGATCTTGTGCGGGATGTCATTATAGAGAGCCGCCCTGACGAGAGCGGCCGCTAACGGAAGGGCAAAGAGTGATAGTCGCATCGTTGGCCCGGGATCGAGTGGACGGAAGGGCGAACCTCGGTACACCCGCGATGATATGTAGTTGGGCAAAGCAGCATGCTTGTTATATATCATGCAAATCCGGGTGTTGTACCCAGAGTCGACCAGGGGCCTGACTGGCAACTAAGCACATTGATGGGCCGCCGACCGGTCTCACGGGAGACAAGGAAAAATCAACCACAAATGTCAATGAGAGGGAAAGACGGGCCTTATCGCTCTTGGAATAGACCGAGAACATATGGCGCTCATGCGAATGCTCGGATGTGCGCATCAGGTCTCTTTTCTTGATTCTCACCATCACGGGTGGTGTATGTTGCAGAAGGCCCACCGGACATTCTGAATGCGGTCATTCGGAAAACAAGACATGCTCCTGCTCATGTGAGGCACCAGAGGAGAGTATAGACGGAGAAAACTCACAGCCAACACGATTCGGTTCGAAGTTAACGACGATACCACCGCAGAGTCAATACCACATCACTGCAAATTTCAGGTCGGTAAATCGTGCCAATTGTTACGACCTGGGGTTAGTACATCCGACGCTGCTCAGCAGCTCCAGCATGAGCCTCTGGTGTGGCATGACTGACTCGCAACAGTAGCAAGAGCACCCTGTAATTCAAAGCCGTCCACCTGATCGGTGACAGAGTCTTTGATGTCATTGGTTGCTCCGTCTCTTTACCTTCCCACTGTAGTTAGTCACAGGGACAAAAATTAACAAGGAATGACTAATCCCGGACCTGCCAAGTATATACATGCTTAGTCATCGTGTCTGTTGACCACGTGGCCTCGTTTGCACTTGCTGTCGCTCATACCATTCAAATTTGGATCTGAGAAATTTACAGCAAAGCACAAGACAAAATGTCGCCGCCAGACTCGGTCTCCGTGTTTGCAGAGGGAACCTTCGAGGAGCAGCTGCAAGAACTGCTCGAGTACACCGCGCGGGGTATCCCCGACGAGGACCGCACCGCGCTTTTGCAGTCATTTCAAGATGTCGTCAAGACCGAGAACGCGCCACTCGATGAGGACGCACGACGGACAGCATTTGAACTTGTACTGAAAAACACTAAAAGCGTGGGTCAGGGAACTGATCAGGGTATGTGTGGGTGGTCACAATCGCTCACACTCTCTTCTGACATTGCAACAGAGATCCAAGGGTTCTTCAATCTCTTGTATTCGCATCTATTCACTCTGTGGCCAGTCGATTCATCGGAAATGAGACAGGATGTAGTCTATCTGCTCAATGTAATCTCGTCCTCTCCTTCTAACAGCGCATCGGTCAAATATCACATGTGAGTTTCCCTATGACCATCCTACATACGCTCAACTGAGCTTGATTAGATTATCCAATTTATTCAACGCTGCCCCTCGGACCTCCGCGTTGCGGCTACCAATATATACTGCTCTTTTACAGGTTGCAGCAGCCAACGGGGAATTTGAAGTTCTCGCGATGACAAAATCTGCCGTCGAACGATGGCTCAACGAATGGCACGTCTCTGACGAAGAAAAGTGCCAATTCCTACAAATCATCATTGATACGCTCACACGAGCCGGTAAAGCGTGCGTGTTCTTCCGTTGATGTATTCCTGCGCTCACTACCTCCGCTCTGCAGGGATACTGCATACGAATATCGAATTTTACTCGTACACACACTCCCGTCCTCCTCCCCACAAGGTCGCTCGGCCGCCGTCGACACCATTGCAGCTGCCCTTCGTATACCGACTGTCTTTGACTTTGATACGTTGTACAACCTTAATCCTATCATCGCTATCCGAGACCACGAGCTGTTTTCCCTCATCCAGATATTCCTGAGAAGCGGGCTGCCCGAGTTTCAGGCATGGGTCGATGCCCATTCCACCCTCCTTGCAACTTATCGTACGTTTTTCGCAAAATGTGTGTCTGTCCTCTGAAAAATAGTCTCGGTTGTTTGCAGAACTCGAAAGATCTCAGCTTGAATACAAAATACGCCTCTTGGCATTTTCCTCGCTTGCATTTGACTACATTGGGCGGGACCTTCCTTACTCGACGATCGCGTCAACGTTGCAAATTGGTGTTTCTGAGGTCGAAAAGTGGACAATAGACGGTAAGATGGATGAGATCCCTTGAAGGAGGCACGTTAACGATCGTTTGTGATCTATATTAGTCATTCGAGCCGGTCTCATTTCTGGTAAACTCTCCCAAACCACACAAAATCTCCACGTGTCCAGATCCTCTGCTCGCAAGTTCGAGCGAGAGCAATGGGAAGCCCTCGAGAAGCGACTACTTGCATGGAAAGCGGGACTCGCGAGTGTGATCGAAGTCGTCGCACAGGCACAGCGGAGGGGTGGTAACGTGGCTGAGGCAATCCAAGCGACTCAAAACGAGCAGGGAATTTAGGTAGAGAGCGCCCCTTAATGTACTGTAGACTGGAGGTCGATCAACTCGTTTTGTCTTTTCCATTCATTGTGCCACACGAACTACCGTAATCACCATGCAGCAAGCTACAAGTGATGACAGCTGGTGACCGGTGCTCTACTCGACTCCTTCCAATGACGTTTCTGATTTTTGGTAGGTTAGACACGACGCAGTAGAGTGACCTGATGAGATTCCCGTGCCGAAATACATAAAATCCTTGTGCTGGAACGACAAGGTATACTATGCGTAGAAAGAAAAAGGAGGACACATCGCTGATGCTCCGGTATCGCTCCTCACCACTCGCCATCGAACCCAATGAACCCTATTAAGGGAACCCAAAGTCGCGTGAACGATGGATATAAACCAGACACGATCAAGAGACGACGTACCAGTCAACAAGAATACGGGGAAATACCGCTTCTTCTCCAACTGCGCACACCAATTCCATGCGCTCGTCAAACGCCCGTCGATACAACTCCCCGCATCGAAAAAGTTGTCGGCCCCAGAACCGTCAAAACCGTGTCGGAAGAAATCGGAAAGGATTTCTCGTATACAGTTCTCGGTGGAACCGAACTCGTCTTCGATGTAGGAACGCAACGCGGGTTTGTCTGAGAGACTGGGTATCTGCGAGAGGGTATTGCAAACAGGAAGGAGGATGCGGTAGATTTGGGAGTATTTGTCTACGGGAGGATCGATCAGGACGTTCTCGGACAGATGAGAATGGTGTCAGTTTACCGATGAACATCAGAGCATTTGGGACGTTGTGATCGCCCATGTGGATTGCAGACGAACCGACCCAGGACCCAACGCTTTGCTGAGCACGCTGAAGGATCGTGTGCATCATGCGCAGCGTTTTCGGAGAAGCTTGGACTCTGTTCAGACCCTGACCCGTATCGCGAAGCCGATAAGGGACGCTTTCGGAGAGTAAGTCTAGCTCCGCGAGAGACCACAACCGGAACATGTCTGAGCGACCAGCCTGAGTCCAGGTTCACGAGGAGACAAACGAGGACGTACCATGTAAAATCTCGCGCCAAAGCGTTAGACTTTGCAGCACGTATGCATATTGCTTCGCGTGGTCGTGACTGAGCCTTGCACCACCCTTGCCGCTCCGAATGGCCAGGCTGTGTTTCGATTCTTTTGCTTGCGTGGAGTGAAAGAACGTTTTGAGGTAATGAATCATGCGATCACAAGGATCACGATTCGTTCGCAAGAAAGCGTGGTTGTCTCCAATGCTGTAGAGACATTGACGGACTTGTTCCTGGTTTAGACCCTCACGTTGATAGCGAGATGCAAGCGTCTCAATCGCGCGCTCCTTGCTCCTGATATCTCTTTGAATGTCACGTCGAGACCGACCATCGGCGTAGATTTCCTTCGTTGCGACAGATACAAGGTCATCGCGAAGGAGATCTAGGGCACCGTGCTGCTCCAGCACAGTGTACACGGTTCGGATGGACCTAACACAAGAAAAGCTGAGCATGTCCTTCACCTCGAGCGACTGGCTGTCCTGCAACACAGCTGTCATCAATTATTCGATCGAAGTACCCGAAGAAGTCCTATACTCACCTGAAGAAGATAAATCAACTTGCCATACGTCGTACGCATTTTGTCCGGGTTCATAATCTTGTGCCGCCGTCCGAGCTCAAATATCTGCTGGTAAAACTCTGCATTGCGCTGGAAATCACGGTCCGTGAAGAGCTCTTGCCCAAGCTTGTAGTCTGCCGACAACACGAGCCCAGACAAGATCGCACACAATTCACGAATCTGATAGACGATCCGCTTCGCTTTCGAGAGACCAAAGCCGAGGGTATCGATTTTGTCGGTATACTCTGATACTTGCAGTGCGGCGTCGAGGAGGCGAAGGTATTTACGCTCCACGAGCGTTAAACGAAGGGGGATGTATTTAGCGCGCTCGACGAACCATTCGCCGACGGAGGTGCCGATGGCTGGTTGAGCGCTGAGCAGCTCCATGGACGGTCTTATAGCGGACCCCGCAGCGACCTGATCGGGTTCTGCATTCGAATCTTCTTCCATCTCGATGTCCGGATCAACCTGGAGTTGAGCCCGCATTAGAAAAGCAGATCAACCAACAATGTACAAACACCAGATACCTCGTCCCCTTGACGCTCGCCGTTTGCCGTCCCCACCGCCGCACTCGAAACACCGTTCTGCGCCTTCCCCGTGCGCTTGTGTGGTGTTGAGATGGACGTCACAGCGTGCTTCTTTCGAGTGCCTTTTCTATGTTGTGCGGCGAAGCACACTTCACAATAATCGTCCTCGCATTCTTTACATGACAGCTGTGCAGGCTGGTCTACCATGGGCCGCCAGACGGTCCTCGTCAGACAATTGTTCTCTTCCGGAACGATCCGGTGACCCGTTGGAACCCACTCACCCTCGCATTCCACACAGAACCCCTCCGCCGTCGGTCGATTCGCTGATTCCTCGTCCCAACCCTCCGCCGCTGTTGTAGGTGCATCCAATTCTTGTTGTTTGAGTCCGGGGTGTTCGAGCGTGTCGTGGTTGTCACCGAGGATGTTTTCGAGTGAGAACGCAGCGCCACTGTCAGTCGGCTTCGCGTCGTTCTCTATAGCTACGTTATTGGAAGGTACGTTTGCAACCATCTTGTGTGCACATATACCACAGTTCTTGAGGCGAATGGGAAAGGTGGGAGTAACTGTGGTGATGAAAAGCTTCAAAGGCGCTGTAGCTGCACGTAAGTAATTGTCACACAGGCCGCGTGTATGACACGCTCCCTAATGAACGCGTCCGATTCACGACTCCACCGCCGCAATAATGGTCAGAAATTGGTATTAGGAGACATAAAACACTGTGTCCGGCAGTATAGAAAGAATGCCAGTGATTATTTGGGATATTGTACACGTGTACGAGCTAGGTATGAGGGAGAAAGAAAGCGTCCTGACTGCCGGAGACAGCTGGATCTAGTGACTCTTGGGTTACGTGTCACTAGTGTGAATCTTGAAGTTCTGCTCAGATCGTCGCCCGCTCTGTCCCTCACCACTCACTCGCTCCTCCCAACGGTTCTTCTCCCATGGATCAAATTGCGCGACATCGCCAATGGCGGCGTTGTACTTGTGCCGAGATCTGGTGCTGCTCTGTGATGGTACACTCCCGACATTGTTGGGTGGGTAATCCTGCGCAACCACTACCGGGCTTCTTGGAAGAGTCATCGGCGTGGACGATCCAGATGGCGATAGCTTCGTCTTATCGTTCTCCGTGCCGACGAGTGTTTTGAAATCACCCTCCGACGTCGTTCGAGAGGTGGATGTCTGAGGGCCATTCTCGACGTCTTGTGGTGGAACATCGTCCTCATCGTCAAGAGAATTACACAAAGGCTCGCGATCTTGAGAGTGAGAATTTCGAGGGGAGGCAGCACGAACAGCGGTCGAACTGGTGGAGGCTTTGACCATGGAGTCGATCCACCAAAACTGTATAACATTCATGAAGATGGGGAAGATGCCCATGACGCTAGAAAAGTGACATGAAACACTGCGCAGCGAGCGAAAGGGGGTCTACATACAATATCACTTGGACTGATTCCTCGTCCCCAATCCAGCTGAGGAGCCAGTCGCCCATGCTGGATATACCTGGCCAAGCAGCAAATAAGGCAACCATAAGAAGTTTCATCGTCGAAATGGAGAAGACGTATACTGCAGCTTGACGGACCCAGTACGTGATTGAAGGGGGGTTGCCATACTGTCCCGTCTTCAAGCCTTTGATGCCAAGTTTCTTTGAAAGCAACCAAGTTGCACTTTGCAGCACAAGATAGATCAATCCAACGCCTTTTGAGTCCGACCGCGTCAGAGCCACAGTTGAGCTCAGAAATACAAAGAGACTCACCAGGAACGGTATCGAAAAGGATATTAAGAAAATAATATGTGCAGGCGTTCCCGGCGGAATGGTGTGATCCGAGATCGGATATAAGTACGTTCAGCCCGTGGGCGAACAACTGGCCAAAAACTTGTTTTGAAACATCGAAGAGCCTATAATGAGCATCAAACACGTTCAGTTGATGCATAGCTGAGAGGTTGGGAGTGTTACCATATCTTCCACGGACGCTTGTGAGCCTCCCGATGCCTCTTGTAGACAAGCGAGAGAACGGCGAGTAGACCCATAAGGGACTGAACAACCTGATACAGTACATTAATGCTATATGAAACAGTGTTCTACATAGTAGCCAGGCTCACCAGTGCAGTGGGACCAAGGAGCTGACATGAGGGATGATCGAGAGGAAAATCACCTAGGCCGTTGGTGATGGACCTTGCTATTGAGCTCATCATCCTTGCGATAGAAATTTTCCACAAGTCGCCTCGGAAATGCGAGCTCAAATAGCTGCACAGTTGCAGCGAGTAACGAGCTTGCAGGTGCTCACTGCTCAGATTGTTCAATTGCACGGAACCCGAACTGCACTCAATAGTGCCTTAGTCGGATATGATGACGTAATCCACCCCGCTTGGAACTGCGGCACTAAACAACTCGACTCAATCGCTGACTACGACGAGCACGACTGCAACGACAACGACGAGATTGACAGAAGAACCGCTTTCATAGACGTTCATGTCGTCGTTTTTTGGTAGGTCGTCACCGGCTTCCAATTCCCAGCCAAATCAATACCACCGCGTTCCCGACGGCCTGCCCGCCGGGCTGAGACCAAATGCTCGCCCGCCACCTCCACAAGCAGGACATTACAATGATCCTTCCCAGGGGCTGTTTGAGAAACGATCTTACGATCGTAAACCTCCTCCACCGCGCTCGGGCATGACGTATGCACCTACCTTCCTATATATTACCAGTCAATAATAAGCGATGAATCCCAGTTACGCCGTCGTGGGCACACCAAACGAGACCCTCGCCCTCAAAAACTGCCTCATTGTCCACCCGTCCGATTTCGCCAATGGTGCGCACGTCATCGTAAAAGGAAGATACCCCGTCACGACATAGTACGCGTCCACTCTCCGCCTTACTTGCACCGCTCACTCTATCAACAGCCACGATACGTCCGCGTCAGTAGCACCAGGAATCGTAGCAGCTTCCATGTCACTCAGGCAGTGGATGGAACTCTCTCTCAGCGGGGACGAAGTCACCGTCGAGTTGCTCCCCGCTTCACCACACCCCGATGCTCCACCCTTCCTACAATCGATCGATTTTGTCGCGAGCTTTTGGAAGAAGAACTATGAGAATCCTGTGCCTTATGATCAGGATGAGTTGATTTCGAAGTTCCTCAATGCATACAGTGGCCTTGTGTTTGCATCCGGAGGGATTCTCACCGTGGACTTCAAGGGTGATAAATTGAAACTCACAGTTGCCTCGTTAAGCTTACTCGAGCTTGCTGACGGGCAGCAGGGTGGGCGGAGAAACAATTCAAGATATATCGAAATGGGTGTATTGATGCAGAAGACGGACATTACCATCATGAAAGAGGGAGGTAGTCCGATGAAGATCAAGGCGAGCGCGAAGAGGTAGGTCGTCGACAACAAGTAAATGGTCTGGCCTTATTCACGTGATCAGAGCGGCTACGAACGCGATCATCGCACCCAACTTCAAGTTCGAGGACATGGGCATCGGAGGTCTCGACAGAGAGTTTAATGATATCTTCCGTCGTGCATTTGCCTCACGCGTGTTTCCCCCGGCCCTCGTCGAGAAGCTTGGTATTCAACACGTAAAAGGTTTGTCCCATTTTCGAGCACATCGGATCATTCCAAGAGCTTGCGCTCGACAGGTATCCTGCTGCATGGGCCTCCTGGAACGGGTAAAACTCTGATCGCGCGTCAAATCGGGAAAATGTTGAATGCGCGAGAGCCCAAGGTAGTGAATGGACCTGAAATTCTTAATAAATATGTCGGTGCTTCCGAAGAGAACGTTCGTAAACTCTTTGCTGATGCCGAGAAGGAGGTGAGTTCCCACCTAGTTTCCTCCATGCATTCTAACACCGGGTCATTGCTGTAGTATAAGGAAAAGGGTGATGAGAGCGGCTTGCACATCATCATTTTCGACGAGCTGGACGCTATCTTTAAACAGCGTGGTTCAACAAATACCGGGACTGGCGTAGGCGATACTGTTGTCAACCAGCTTTTATCAAAGGTATGGTGTGTTGTTTGGTCGAGTCCTCACAAATGCTGATTCTAGTCTCAGATGGATGGTGTCGACAGACTGAACAACATCCTTGTTATCGGTATGACGAACAGGGCAGACTTGATTGACGAGGCACTACTGCGACCGGGTCGTCTCGAAGTCCACATGGAAATTTCTCTTCCTGATGCAGAGGGCCGGTATCAAATTCTTCGTATTCACACCACCAAGATGAGAACCAACAAGCTAATGGACAATGATGTCGACCTCCAAGAGCTCGCATTGTTGATGAAGAACTACTCCGGCGCTGAAATCGAAGGGTTTGTCAAGAGTGCGACAAGTTTTGCATTCAATCGGCATGTAAAGGTTGGGACGTTTGCGGGCATTTCAGACGACGTGGAGAACTTGAGAGTAAACAGGAATGATTTCTGCCAAGCACTGGAGGAAATTAAGCCGGCGTTTGGTACTTCAGAAGAGGAGATCCAAGATGTGATTCAGAATGGAATTATCGAGTTTGATTCCGAGATCCATGTGCGTCGTGAGGTGCCAATGCTTCGGAACCTACTGAGGTGCCTCTTAGGAAATACTGGAGAAGGGGAAGCTGTTCGTCAATCAAGTTGCTAAATCTGAAAGGACACCACGGGTTAGCGTCCTTTTGAACGGACTTCCTGGATCTGGCAAGACGGTCTTGGCTGCAACACTCGCATGGCGGTCGGAATTCCCGTTCGTGAAAATTATCTCACCTGATCGGATGGTTGGCTTTTCGGAAGCGCAAAAGATTGCTGCTATCACGAAAACATTCAGCGACAGCTATAAGAGTCCGCTGAGTGTTATCGTCGTAGACAGCCTAGAGCGCCTGCTAGGTAGGTTCACCGTGACTCCACTTGGAAGAATATTGACAGGTCGGCCGTGCAGATTGGACATATTTGGGTAACAGATTCTCGAATGCCGTTCTTCAAACGTTACTGGTACTCATTGCACGGAAACCTCCGAAGGTCAGTACCCTTCATCTGCCGTCTGGGTTGACCGATTCTGACTGAGTCCTGCACTGCAGGATCGCCGCCTCTTGGTGCTCGCAACGTCCTCCCTCGGACAACACATCACAGACCTGGGGTTCTCAGAAGTGTTCGATGCTTCCATAAAAGTGCCTCCCATCTCGCACCTTGGACAACTAGAGGTTGTTCTCAGATCGGTCAAGCTGTTCGCTGACGACTCGGAGCTACGCGAAACCCTGCGTCAACTATCCAGTGCCGGATTCCCGCGGGACGCCTCTGAAGCGGAGACCCCGAAATTGCCGTTGTTGGTCGGTATCAAGAAATTGCTGAGTATCATCGAGATGGCGAGGCAGGAACCCGAGAGCGTTGGACAACGATTGATGAACGGATTATTCTGATCTGGGGCACTACTAGAGGCAGTGGTTCTATTTCTGTCGTGGTCGGACTTGTACACTATTTTTTTTTCT